>JAANSP010000354.1:0-23162 GCA_036850745.1 Homidia socia | reverse complement strand
GGGTGGAGGATTTTCATATTAAAATTTATTGCAATGGAGCACATGTCGCAGTTAACAGTGAAAATTACTTTTGGCCATCAAACCAAATATTTAGTAGTAGCACTGCATGCTAATATATATATTTTTCTCTAACTTCGTTTCGTTCGTGGCTTTTTTTTTTCTTTATGCACACTCGTTAATAAACTGACGAGCTTTGTACGGAAACAGGCAGTTGACACAAGTTTTATTTTATTATTAGCCTCTAGAACAATAACGACAACGTCATGAAACTAATTACTGTGAAATATTTGTTTCCCACTTGCGGAAATGGTGTATAAAACTTGACGTCTTAAGTTATATATAATCTTTTTTTAAATTTGTCCTGTTCCAACACGAAAGGTCCCGGCAACAGCAGCCATTCATAACAAAGGTGGTGACATAACCATGCTTTATTTATTTAAGCAGAAGCTTGTAAACCTAATCGTACATTTCTTATTTTCTAAAAAATATATATCTAATTTTAGTTTTGTCCAAAGTCCTATCGTAAAAAATATGAAAATTAAGTTTTTAACACGGTTTACCCAAGTAAGGCAATACACACCAGAAAATCATAAAACACCAAGTTTCCACGAATAAATATTCCTTTCTCGCATATTTCTTGAAAAATGTTATGTTCCCTTTTTAGACCAACTTTCCTAGAACCTAACAGCATTTTTGTGTCTTACTCAGCCGAAAATGCGGAAATATTTGCTGTTTCTATGCATGCGAGTTGGGTAAGGAAAACGCAGGTAAGCGTGTATGATATCATCCTCCATTATTTAAGTCTAGGGAATTTGAGCACCTGAAATGGATCCCATCAACAAAACCCTGTCTTCATTTCCTTCGAAAGTAACAACATTCTCTACTAGAAAGAGCTCAGCAGAAAATTCCACACTCCATCAGTTCCAGCTAAATAATAGCAGTAAAGCTTTATAAGGATATCACTACTGGCAGTTCATACATGAATGATATGATATAGTACTTTGCGCATTCTATCTATCTTCGGATTAACGACATGCTACGCTGCTGCTGCTATTATTACACTTTTCAGAATTTTATACCCAGTTATGGAAATATTTATAACTTACAACTGTTTATATACGTATTCATCCTTGCCTTTCGATAATAATAATAACCAACCAAACAAGCGCAGCAGCAGCGGCAGAGTGTAGAGAGAATGTATCCATCTATCTACTGCACTGCACGCATTTTTTACGCATACATACATCGCATGAAAACATGGAGCAAGCAAAGGTAGCCTGGCATGGTGCTAACCGTGTTAAGATATAAAAGAGGCCGAAACAGGTATCCACTACTCTTGAAAGCTAATCATTATTTCATTTCTCTCCAACCGGGAATCCAGGCATCTGCCTCTATCTTATCCGTCGTGTATCATTTCACAGACATTATTAACTTCCCTTTTCTTCCTTTCCTTCCACATTATTCTGACTCTCTCTTCTAAAACTAGACTTTTAATGTCTGTCTTTATATTACATATCTCTCCTGCTGTCTCCTGGAGGAAGGATGATGCGTATAAAAATATCCACATTTCTACAGCTCCAGCTCTCTTTCAGTAGAGCAGTGTCATGAATTTTCTCCTTATTCGTCAATGCTCCTGGGAAATTCCGGACCTTTGACTCTGCTCATTCTACCTAATCTAGCGACTGCAGTAGACACGCCTGAAAGAAATTTATAGACTGAAACGACCGACCGACCAGCAAGAGCGAGGGAGAGAGACGGTATGATCATTGTGATGATATTCTGTTATAATAATGATACTCCTATTATTATATCTGTACCTACAGCACCAGCAAAACAGCCAGCCATGCATCTTTTCCAAGCATATATAGGTGAATAATGATTACGCCAGCGGCGGCAAGCAGCAGACCAGTCCAACTAAGGAAACTTTTTTATTCCATAGCTAATCCAACAAAATTATTTCACAGAATAATGTGCATTCATTTTTGGTGCTGTAAAAAGAGTTTGGGTAGGATTGAATGAAAAAAAATCTTGGGTTTCTTAACTAAAACTACCTTCTCCAACATGTTGTAACATTTAAACTCAATTGGTACGGACAATGCTCGTCATTGCTTTTGCTAATGATGTCTACACAACATAAAAAATGTCTCAATATATGAGATCGTCATCTGTGTATAATTGCCTGCCTGTCTACTACCAGAACCAGACGAGAGAGGTAATATATTATATATTTTTTGCCTTCTGGTTCTAGAAATGAGTGTGTAACTGCGTATCTCGTCGTAACTCAATCCATTGACCGTTTTCTTCAAACAAAAATGTCATCTTGTCCCATTATTTGTATGAGAATAACAGAAACAACAAATACGCGGCGGAGGGTAGTCAGGAATATGTACATGTACATGTGTTTAGAAGCACAATAATATGTCGCAACCTAACAGTCAGTGGACACCATACGAGTATTGTTTTACGCTTGTACGGAAGCTCACTAACTAATACCTATTATTTGTAATGGGCTGGCTAACTAATAATAAAACATGCCAGACGAAGGAAGGGCCAATAACGCCAATGGCATATTGATGTGTATGGCATATTTGTCGTAATCCCACGAGTCAATGACAAGCATTAACAAGAAGAAGCCAGTAGTAATAGTAGCGTAGCGTGCAAGAATAAGGGTGGATTGATCCTTCTTGGTTGCTGCTACAACTTGAAAACTTGCATGTCTTCACACAGCAACAAAATACGGTCTTCTTTATGAGAAAAAAGGTAGAACAAAAAACAGAGGACAAGATGAGAGGGAAAGTGATCAAGTTACCGGATCAATAATTCCCTTCTGGCTGACAATTTATTTAGTCAAGACCTTTTTTCTTCATTTGCTGTGTAGTCTCATTTATCTTGGGTTTAATCTAGATGGGAGCACATAAACATTATTTGCAGGAATTAAACTTGGCATTGACAGTGCTGAACTGCACCTTAATCACTGCTAAATTGAAAAAAATGTAGCTATCACTGACAAACAGTTTTCAAAGCAGTATTATCGTTTTTCATGATTTTTCTATAGAGAGAGGTGAGCTAAGTACCATCTGAATAAGTTTGTTGGTAATATGTAATAGCACTATACGCATTTTAAAATGTTAGGAATGAATCACGCTGATTAAACAAGCTCCTTGGTTGTCTACTGATTACCTCTTCACTTATTCACATCCTTTTTCAAGTAGGATCTTTGTTAATTGGCACTTGTACAATCTCTCAAAGTTGGTGAAATACCGAGCCGACCTGTAAACCGCGTCCATTAGCAAGTTTTTCCGCTGAATAATTTCTTTGTTATATGTTATGCGAGCCAACGCATACTTATTATTACTATATTACCTATCCTATACCCACGTTGTTGTTTTCCTTTCAATTAACAAAAGTCAACCACTTGAAGATTGAATCATCCTCTCCTATAATGAAGCATGCCAAAAAGCTTTTATTGTTTCGATTCCTTCTTAATGGACTCATTCATTTGCATATTCACACAATTGCATACCACACACACCTTATATATTTTGCATAGCTTGCGTCATGCAAAGATGATTTAACCTGAGAAGAAGAAAAGAAGCAAACAAAAAGTAGTCAAATGAATCATTAAAACTTTTTAAGGTGGGTGGTGATTGTGGTGGTGGATCAATAGAATAACACATCCACTATTTAAAACATGTTTAATTTCAAGTAAGCCAACAGTTGAATAACAAATAGAAAACCAAATTCTTGTTTTATAAGTGATAGCCTAGCCTCTCTTTACAAAAAAATAATTACTTTTTTTCTACATATGTTTTTAAAGCGCCTAATTCCGTTTTTGATGAATGGAATTAAAATACAAAGTAGCAAATACACACTTTCAATATTTGCTTAAAAATAAATAAACGTGTCATAAAAGAGATGCGCGCTAATTTGATATCATTTTAACGAAAAGCAAGTGACTGCCACTAATTTTATTCTGTTCACCTATTATATGACTTATAGTATCAAAACCCGTAATCACACCAGTGTAGGCTGTGGGCAGGATGGAATGAAATGAAAATTCGTGAAACTAAACTCGTAAGCAATCCATCTCTTTCATTGCTAATTCATTAATGCATTCATTACTCATTCAGACATCCTTTGAATTCTCATCTCTTTCTCTCTCTCTTTCTCTGTCTATCTGTCTGCCTGGGACAAAATTAATCTGTATCATTGTGGTACAGGGAACAATACCGCCTACTCCTACTCTCCAATTCTGCTCAGTAAAGGAGGATGAGTGAAAAGAGAGCACACCATTATTTTACAAGTTTGCATTAGGATGGGATATGATGATGCCTGTCGTGTGTATTATTTGTATGTTATGATTCTCACAACTTCTCCACACAAAACAGCACACCATCACTGGCACCGTCAACTACCCACAAGTGAAAGTTTTTGTCATAAAAAATAATACAGTTTGCGTTCCATGCATACATAATAAAAGCTTACGAAATCAAAAACTTTGCTTTTCTCTCCTCTCTCCTCTTCTATCCCCCACTCACGCAGCAGCAGAAAAGTTGAGTATTACGCAGAAAATGCTATTCTCTAAACATACTTTAGAAGTGAAAATATGTTTCCCTTGTTTGTGTTTGACTGACTGAGCGAGTGTGTGTCTCTTGTGTTTATTCATTGCATTCAAATGCATTCATTCAAATTGCATCCACTTTCCCTTTCATCATCTCAACTTGGTTGCATGATCTATTTCCCTGTTCCTAGCAGCAGAGTAGACCCTCATTCTTCTTCACGCGATGATGTTGCTCTTTCTTTCTCCTACAAACAAATAAGCACACACCCACCCTGCCATGGGCTTGTGACATTTCATAATTGTGTTTCATTTCGTGTACCAGCACGAGGAGGAGACGAAGGGAAAGTTGGGAAATTTCTGACAATCTCATTCTCTGGACAGTAAGAATATATTTATTGTACAGGCAGTCGTAATCAGAAAACACAAAATTTATGGGAATATATCGTCTAGTTATAAATATACCTTTGTTTTCTTTTTTGTATACGGAGGTGTTTCAACTTGAAGCTGGGAAAACTTACGAGAAACCACCCAACAGATTTTATTAAACCAATCTGTGGACATTTGATGCAGTTGTTTTCCCTGTGCGTATTTTATTATTATTGTTTTCTGATGGTATTCAATGTTTACGATTGCCATGTGAAGTATATGCAGAAAGAGTAAACGTTATTATTACGATGCTGTACTGTCAACTTTTCTTTCCAGTCAAAAGTTGCATACCGCTCTAGGCAGCAGTCAGCAACAAAAACATGCATACACAAACATTATTAAATATCATTTTTTCAGTATTTTTTGTCCCTAAAATACATGGAAAATACAACGGAAATATAGAATGAACATCAGCCAATTTCATTGTTTGGTTGTTTGAACTAAAACAATAGGATAAATGGGTGTACGGTACACATACATAAAGCTTTCATTCTCCCAGTCACTCAGCCAGTCAGGCAGTGTGCAAACAAATAATCTTTTTACAAGCAGTCACCTTTGCTCACACACGTGCACGCAAAATTTTAGAAGGAAGAATAGTACATGTTTACATAACATACATATTATAGTGCGTTGCAAATACGGCACACATGTCTAGATATCCGGTTACGTTTTGCGTCGCTTCTTGTGTAAAAATAATAAAGACAGAAAGAGAGAGAAAAAAATACTCTGAAATGCTGAATGTTTTTGTACCTACCGCGTGTGCATATTGACAGTGGCTACAAGACAAAGTGAAACCAAAGAGAAAAGTGTAAACGCCACCTCGACCTCCATCAGTGTTAATAATACTTTTTATCACAACAACGAGCGTGTAATAATAGAGGCAATGCCATGTAAAGAATAGAGAGGAGCAATGCCGCCAACGTGGAAACCACCAGTCGAAAGTCAGAAACAAAACCACCGTTTGTCTTTTTGAAAACAGCGAGTGAACAGCAAAGATAGTTTTGCTGCTGCGAACAAACGTTTACTCTTGAAATCTAAACAAATGAAATGAACACCAGAATATACCGCTACTTTTGTAACAACGACAGAAAATGTCTATAAACCATCTTTGCTTTGAAAATGAAATAAGATGAAATATTATACTTGTTTCTTTACTCAATTCATATCTTCGTGCAGTGAATGTGTCGAAATAATACTTGCGCAACTATGTGTGCAGACATCAGCAGACTGAGACACATTTTTTGGGTATGTATATGCCTATCTATTATCAGTTTCCGTTTTCCTTTCTCGCGAGAAAACTGGCTCAAGTATGAAACCTATAAATTCCACCTCAATCTTGTTCATCTTCACTACATACATATTATGCAATAATAATATTAATGTTGTAGAATGAGAATGAGGAAAGGAGAAAAAAAAGTTCCAACAAGTCAAGTGAAACGAATAGGCAAAATTCACAAGTCAAAGCACAAAAGGGAAGAATCTGCATGTGTAGTTTAGATGGAGAAGAGGAAAAGACAAGGCAATGGTTTTCAAAATGATGTTGGTGATGACGATGATCATGGTGATGATGATGATGATATTGAATAAAAATGGAATTGGCTTCACTTCCCGGCATCAGCAGCGTGAATATTACATGTACGTAGGTACTTTTGGTTGGTGGTGCAAGTAGTTTCATTCAACTCAGCTTGAAGCATGTACGTAATAATAATATGTATGTTCTCTTGTCAACTTTTCGTGCATAAAATATTTCACTGCTTCTTTACGATCCCAACTTTAATAATAATATGCAAAGAGTATGAGTAAAAAGAACTGCCTTTGTACTTTCTGCATAGATTGTAATAACATTGCATATCGGTGGTGGTATAGCGATACAGTCGAATATTTATGCTGTATAAACCTGACATCTAAACCCGTGCATAGGAAATGTTTTAAAGAATGTGTAAACCAAAAGGAACTGGAGCTTTCTACTTCTTTTTTTGGCCTGCTGTTATGATACTGCACAAGTTTTTGACTCCTTTTTCTCTTCCTCTCCGTTGTTGAAAGAAAACTTGGAACAGCTGTATTGAATGGAACGTGAAATAGCACGGAATGAAAAGAGGACTCACTCTCACTATATACGAGAAGCGTGTGTGTAAAAAGAGAAAAAAAGAAAGAGTCAAGAAAAATATGAGGAAGGAAAGACAATATTTTATCATTCCATGTGGTGCTACTTATATATTTATAGCGCTGCTTAGATATGCAAATTTATCAAGTATTTATAAGAAAACCTAAACTGGCACGTAAACTTTTTAAAGATACTACACTACAGCTGGTGAACTGAATGCATTATTTTCATTATCGTCTCTTTGTGCACACTACTCTGCTCTTTTGTTGTAATCATATATATACACAGACAGAGTTGGAAAGTTGGAACTATTTCTGGGGCTCATTTATTTTTTTGTGATGATAACAAGTTTGCAAGCATTCCAGGAAAACACACTTCATCATCACTGGTAATACATTTGTAGGCAAATTTGTCCCAAAAGTAGACTTCCATGTGCCACATGTTATATCGTACCTTGCACCAATCTCAAATAAAAATCTGGAAGCATTTATCAGCTAATTTCGTGATACTTTATTTTTTATTTTTTGTGGCTTGCCGTTGGACATATAATCCATCAATGAGCTGCATTGTTTTCACTTTTCATTATCTAGCAGTTGTAGGGGAAGCATATATACTATTTACAGGCCTGTCAGCACAATTATGAATGTTTCCTTCCAGATGGTCAAAAAGTCTTTAGAGCAATCGATTTTTAAACTTAAGCTATATATACTAATACATATATTCTCTGGAAATGCGCAGCAGACGTGCATGGCTTATCTAAAAGAAGAGTAAACAACCATCATGTTATCATGTGTGTGTGTCTTTGGGTAGAATTAGGGCTCCCTAAAACTCTCTGTTTTTCTTCTTCAGTCGCAACGAAAAAGTTTCTTAAGTAGTTTAGACTTTTAACAAAATAGCTGCTTTCAAAAGCAAACAGAAGAAGCTCCTCTGGCAAGACATGTCCTTTCAACGGCCTATGAAAACAAGACGAGAAAATGCAAGGGAAACAATTCAAACTAGTGGGAAATTTGTTTTTACAAGTTGAAATGTCGTCCAACAACGAACCAAAAAAGGTTTCTTTGCATTGATCGGGTAAAAGTGCCAAACAGAAACAAAAGTCGCGTTAAAGAGGATTTTCCATTAAAAGCACCATAAAGCAATAAAGTTAAAAGAAACAAAGGCAATGGAAAACATAATGCGTTTTACAAAAATAACACTTGAATGACCAGTTCAAGTGTTCAAAAGTCATCATCATACAACGTACTTGTACTCTACTACCAAGTCCCCACGTGTAAATGTGTTAAAATAATGCCAGTGTACATACGTGTAGGAGGCCAAACGGTTTCCATCCTCTCCTCCACTTATTGCATATTTTAAATAGAAAACTGTGAGGCAAATGGTTATGTTGTTATCATTGGAAAAAAAGGTTCGAGTTCGATTAGCCATCGGACAGGGAAAAATAACCGAGCATTCCTTGTATGTCGAGAAAATGTATTGTTAGTCGGGAGAATCCCTTTGAAAGTAATACTTTGATGAATCGAACGTTCTAGTGGATGTGACGTGCTCTTTAAAGTGCATCTATGCCAAGTCACAATATCTGTTGAAAGCATCTAGTTGGTAAGGTAGGTAGATATTCTATGCACATGCATATATCCAATATTATTACTACACACTTGCCGTTTCGGTGAGGAAAGGGCAGAGGAGTAGAGAGAAAATGTGAAACCTTGTAACAACAGCATTTTGTCAAAATGGATGAGGAACAGCTGCATGCAATTGAAATTTGCTCTTTGCTCTCCTTTCAGTTTCTATCTGGCACAGCAACATCAAATAAAATTGGAGGTGGATCGAGACGAGAGCATTGATGGTGTGGTGGTAGGTACATGGAATGGATGAATGGAAACCTTTGTCAAAAAGAACATGACTTTTAAGAAAATGAAACTATTGTAGTCTTTCGACATTCATCTTGTCAGCAGAAAAGATGAGGGTGTCCGTCCGACTTTTTCAATTGCTGCTGATAATATGAGGAAACCCGGAAATGCACTCTAAAAGGTTTGAATTGTAACAAAACAAGGGGGTCAGCAGTAACATGATTGCGCAAAATGAGAGTTAAACCTTAAAACTAATCTGTTTGACAACGTTTTATAAAAACTCTTGTGCACTCATTCCCTTGCCCAATGCACCTCGGTTTAAAACTTTCTGTTTTTAAATAATATTTTTTAGCGAGCAGAAATTCTGTTTTTTCCCGACCCCGGTAATTTTGCTGATTTAATTTTTTTAACTGCCTTTTTTACAGCACTTGATTTAGCTTAAAAAAGTGTGGCTTTATACAGATAAAACCCATTAAAACTTCAAAAATGTTATTTTAGCTCGTTTACGAAAACTTATTAAATGAGGTATACATTTTGAAAAGGGTTACATCCACATCAGCAGACCCAAAAACATGTAGTATACAACATAACGCAATCAAAAATGTTTTTTCGTCAATGTGGCACAGAGAAACCCAACTTTTCAACCAACTCATTTATAATTGAAGTGAGAAAATGACATGACCTCCATCAACCTTCATTATTTCTACCCATCTCCATAAAATATTTCATACTCGCACCACACCGCCAACGACACCACCATGCGCAACACTTTCAGCAGCAGCGATAACAAAGCGTCAGGTTTACGAATTATAATAATAAAGTTTGTAAGCACATACATATTTTTGAGAGGGGCGAGTCCACCTGAACTTTATACTAGAAGTAGATTTAACATGACATGTTGGTTTGTTAAAACTTGACAAGAAGGCAAGTAAAGTGGCATGAAAAAGTCCATATGCCTTACACGGGCCTGCATTGTGTTGAGTACGTGCCACAATAAGTTTATTTTTTTCTCTTGATCCTCTACATATACCTACGTATTATGGTCGTCAACAATAATGATGATAATGAAAAATGAAATTGTTATTTCTGTTGTTGTTGAAAATTATAGCTTTGAATAATATCATGCGTACGATTTCTCCACTGTCAGTCGCAATATACTTCACACAACGACAAAGCTCTTATGATATGTATACTTGTTTATTTATCAGCTTTTAGCTCTCTTTTTTGTGTATATCGCCATTCACCTGTGCGCAACCAACTCGAACTCAACAATATAGCTAAATAATTCAGCTGCATCGTACTTTCAGGCTGCGATTCGCCCCCACCTCTGTTAGTAACAACATACTTTCAGACAGGTTGGATATATTATTATGCTTCACTGTATAATTAATAATTAACAACGTAATTCTTTGAAACTCCAGAGCTCCTTGTTTCTTTACTCCCTAGTCGGAAAAAATAATGGGAATTTTCTTACTTTTTCATGAATGAGATCGATAAAAGTAAGAAAGTTCTATATAGTCCATTGCTCTTTAATCATACCACTATATATGGAGATTCTTTCTGTGTGCCTTCTGTATACAAAGATGAAAATATTTTAGGAAAGCCGATTTTCTCCTCTACACAAACCTTTTCTACACACCTCCTTCGCTAACAACAACAACAGCAACACATTATCATTCGCATTATCATCGTCACTGGAGCATTTTCTTCTCTTTTTTCAAACTCTAATCTTGACTAGGTATTAGTTGTAACTCTGTGTGTGAAAGTACATGAATAGGAAAATGAAAAAGGGATAATGTCTTGAAAAAATATGTTGCCGCTATTCGTCGTCAAGTACATAGCATGGTGGATCGGTATATAGCATGCATGATTTTCCTAGAAAGTCTCATCATGATGAAGAGTAGTAGTATTATTTTTATATGTCTGTGCGGATATTATGCTTACACAAGTTCTTTTGTGTGTCTGCAGCGTCTTATGCACGGCTCACTAGGTTTGCTTACTTTTCCTTCTCTCTTTTTCCTCTGACCGTTTTATATATCCAGTGAGGACGAAATAACGCTCCATTTCTACATGATTATTACCTATCGTCGGTTTTCTCTTGTCTGCCTTTGCACATAACTGAATACACTGACAGTGGAGATGGGAAAAAAGATGCGAAGTGATGTCTGGTTGGTGTAGTTCGAACCAAGCAAAATGTACCTATTCAAGTCCCCTCGGAGATTAGAGGTAATGGGATGGAAGAGAATGCAATGAAAGTGAAACTAAAAGTGTGCGAGCTTTGAATGTATATAGCCAGCAGTGCTGTACTTTCTTCTTGGGAAAGGTAGCGGTACAAGTAGACAAGTAGTAACAGTAACAGTTCATAAGGCATTCTCATAACTTCATATAAACTATTACATAAGTAATGCATACTCAGGAGAGAGAGAAAAAAGTAACTTTTCCTTATTTTCTGCTGGCTTTGCTTCTTTTTGCCGATTTCTTATTCTCTCGGAAAGCGAATTCAAGTTCAGACATGTCAAGAAAGTTTCTCTCTTATTTTTTCAGTGAAGAGGAGGGTTAGTGTAAGAAAGGTAATTTTAGACGAACCCATAGCGGTCATGACCATTTGAACTTGGAGAGCAATATGGAATAAATGTAAGGAAGAAAAAAAGTTTTTTCCCTCTTCCCCTGTCTGTGAGATGAACTATTCATGCGATAAGTATATCAAATAAAATTTCATAAACTCCAGCAAAGTATAATAAAGGCACAACTTACCTCCAACCACAAGTGAAGCGTTTCTACTTCGGACATTGCCAACTTGGTTGCGTGCAACGCACCAGTACGTCCCACTATCGGATTCCTTCTTGCCGTCCGAAACACTCAAGAAAAAGAGATCACCACCCGGAAGGAATATTCTTCGTCCGTCATTACCTGGGCTGTTGTTGAGCAATTCGCCATCTCTGTACCACTCAATGATTGGCTCCGGCTTCCCTTCGGCTTTGCAATTAAGTGTGGTGGGCTCATTCTTTTTGACGAGGACGTCTTTGGGATGCTCTGTAATTCTTGGTGACCGGTACTGACCTGAAATAACAAGAGAATAAAACACAAAATGAAATTGGTGCTGCGTGTGAGTTAGTGAGTGGGTAAGTCTATAGTACCACAATAACACTTTTTATGCTCTTGGATGTAATTGAAAGATGGCTAATGAAAATCATCACACTGTTCCCATATGGGTTTCAAAGATTGGATATTGGATAGGGAGAACATAAAATTGATACTTTGGGTTCCTTCTCACTTGAAAAACAATATAAAAACAAGAAAGGGTTCGAGTAATTGGTAATGATTGGAATCTAAAATTGAAGCTCTGTGTAAATCCATTACCTTTTTATGGTACTACTGTACTCTCACAAGATTTTCGCTAACCAATAAAGGCAAGGTGAAATCATTCGCTGTAATTTTACTCTTTTTTGGGAAGGCTCTGACCCTATCAAGTTCAGTGGTAAATTATCATCATCTTGGGTCCGCCAAAAAGAAAACTACTCTAATCACAGCAAACTCTGTTTTGGTAAATGGTAATGAAGTTGGTGTACACATGAAAATGTAAACTCTTCTCAAAAGTTTGCTCTTGCTCCAGATATAATAAAGTCTAAACTTTTTCACATGATTCAAGTCGATGAAAACCCCTTTAATGAATATAAAATTTAAAGCCATTTGAATTTGAAAGATGCAATAAGGCGACCAACACAAAACTCATTAAGCTTTTACATAGTGGGTCCGCCAAGAAGAAAACTACTCTAATCACAGCAAACTCTGTTTTGGTAAATGGTAATGAAGTTGGTGTATACACTTTACACATGAAAATGTAAACTCTTCTGAAAAGTTTGCTCTTGCTCCAGATATAATAAAGTCTAAACTTTTTCACATGATTCAAGTCGATGAAAACCCCTTTGGTGAATATAAAATTTAAAGCCATTTGAATTTGAAAGATGCAATAAGGCGGCCAACACAAAACTCATTAAGCTTTTATATACATTGACTTATCACCCCGCACCAAATCTAATTTCAAACAAAATATAAATGTACAATTTTAGCCATTTCCCCGTTTTAAGTGCCCTATAATGTCATGAAAAAGGCAATAAATTTTCCGTAATAATAATTTTGAACTGTTAAAATATATTTGCATTCAGATTAAGAACCCAATAATTTACACTTGGTGGTGTTATTAAGAAGTAAAGAGTTTGCAAACATTGTGGGGTGGTACAGCATCAAGTGTCATATTGCCTTGCTGTTAGATATTATTAAAAAAGCCCTTCTAAAATAAAAAAATAAAATAAAAAGTTTGATGTTGTTATCTATTTATACGTTCCCATTGAACTCCTTCAAGATTGGATATAAAACTAAAGAAAGAATTGAAGACAAAATGTGTCTCTCGTTTGTTTCCCATTTAAACATATGTTTACAGTCAGTATATCTCAAGGAGATTTTCTTTGAAAGTACAAATATGTGGGATAACACTATTGTCAGTCAGTAAAAGGAGAACATATGTACCAGCCAGAAAGATGCAAATTAATGTCGTCTGTCTGCCCACCACCACCACCAAGAAGTGCCACGACTTTCTCAGAAAACTCAAGCGGCTCTCTCGCAGTTTCTAGAGAAAACATTATTATTCCTATTGCTACAAAATAAATGTAATGATGGTCATCATTGGTGGTGATGGTATATTTGAATCAGACACTCAACATGCGTATTATAGTTTTTTTCTTCTTTAGCGCTGCTGCTGACGTGGTGAGAAACTTCTTATTGCTACAAATGTAATGATGGTCATCATTGGTGGTGATGGTATATTTGAATCAGACACTCAACATGCGTATTATAGTTTTTTTCTTCTTTAGCGCTGCTGCTGACGTGGTGAGAAACTTCATACATTAAAACTATTTTATTGCAGCCACCACCATCGGAATACCTACTTAATATTCTGATCACTACTCTCGTCTCTCTCTCTAGCTCAGCTTTAAATTCTGATATCACCGTGAAGCAGTCACGTCGCCTTGTCTTCTGTCACCACCACCACCGTCTCAATAGTAGTCTATTCTAAAAGTAAACTATTGGCCAGGACACAAAAAATGTGAGTGTTATACACTCGGAATAAGAACTAACTAGTATACAATTTGAAGAAAACCGTTACAAAAGTGAATACGTGGTGGCAGTCCACGTAGTTGCAGCAGTCATCATTGTCGTTGTCGACGCCGCCAAAATGATACTTCAGCAATCTTCAGTCGGAATCACCATCATCTTCTCCAGCGAGGACCGACCTGTCTTTTTGAACTTGATCGTCAAAAGAACGTCGTATACATACATTTGTACACATAGTACATGCTTACACAAACTACATGGTAATAACAGGTTTCTCCTATGTAGCTTGATAATTATTGTAATGAGGAATTTTAATTTTAACCTGTACACTAACTATTTGTACAAATGACAATTGCCACACTTTGTAAATGCTTAAATATACGTCTTTTAACGAAGAATGCAGTAATGAGAACCGCACACTGTTGACTGACTGTGCAATTACTTTGCTTGATAATAACGCTTCCTTTCGTTCCTACGTTTTAGTGTAGAAATACGCAAGTTCAAGAAGTTTTACTTGCTAGTGCGTATAAAACGCTTATAAGAACGACCACGCCATGCAATGAGCGCTTTTTGAGGAAAACAATATCCACATTTTCCATGTGGAAACTGCTAATGGGCCATAACCGAATTTGGATCTAGAAGCGAATTTTCAAAGAATACATGTATTTTTCTGCTCCATAATGTTTGCATCGAATATGTAAGGTTAAAAAACGACATGTTCTGTCTTTCGCTTTTTCATCAGCCATTGTATTCCTACTCTCATTTTTTCCCTCTCGAATTGTGTTTACGTCGTGAAATGCGTACATCACTATAAAAGTCAACTTGGGAGAGCTGCATTTCATTTCATGCCATGCCCTTCCTCTTGTCTCTGTCTTTCTTATTGCCAATATGTACTAGAAACTAGGAGTATATAGTAGCAATAAATCCACTTAAACAAACCACTTTACCCCATGGCGTATTACAGAAATGAAAGCATTTTATGGAAAACACAATATCCTCCTAACATTCTGCTGATGAATGGAAACTGTTGAAGGTGCCAAAAAATCAATATTACAACCTTGCATAATCATAAACATGTATGGAATTTGAGAAGAGTAAAAAAGTCAAGTATTTGAACGAGTAGTTTTTTTCTTGCTTTTAATAACAATTATAATATCCGCAACAATAACCAAAAGCCACGACGATCAAGACAATTGCTGCGTGACAATGGCAAGAAGTGCAATCAGCATATCATGTAAGCGTTGAAAGTTGGAATAAAAATGCAACAGTGCAGCTTATGGTAATATCTACAAAAAATTGAATCTTTTTTCTCTTCCTTATTCTTTGCATAGACCAAATATCTGGATATCAATGTTGCTGGTCTATTTCACCATCAGCGACATTATCACCATCATCATCATCATACAAGCAGTAACGTTGATGACGACAATAATGTACAGCATTGTCAGCAATCTGCTTCCCATATATAATGTCGCTCTGCTGCTGCTGCTGTGTCTTTTCTACTGGATCCAGCTTCTATCACCACCGACTAACCAACTACTTTCTATTCTGAGCGGAAAAATATGTAAATAAGATGAACTGAATTCAATTCAGTTTTGTTGCCGCTGCTGCTGCTCTTTTTTGTTGATGACGACGGTGATCACATTGCTGCTGCTTCTCTCTCTTTTTCTGAAACTGATCATTTTCGTCCTTCTCCTTGTAGTCATCATGCATCGTGATCATGATGATGATCAACATCATAAGAATGAACTTCTTCATGGGAAACCTGGAGGAAGCTCAAAAGAAGAGAAAAAAGATGCCTGCAGTTTTCAATTCTTCTTCTTCTTGCTGCTGAAAAAAGGAGGATATTGCTGCTTGCACACACCGTAACCAAACCACACAGCAGTTTAGCAGGAAGAATGAATGCATGACTTGAACTTGCCTCCTTTGCTACAATATTCTTCTCTTTTTCCTTTTACAATAATTTTACAACGACGAGTTGTATCAGAGTGTAGAGTGTGGTGTGATGATGAGAAAGAGTTGCCAGGGTCTGTGCTCTCTCTCTCTCTGAATGCAAATGAGACAACACTTTTGGAGGGTTATTTCTAAAATAACGATGCATCCCACCGCCAAGGCAGTAGAAGAGCAACAGAATCGTTCAGCAGCAGCTAAAAACTAGAATGAATATGAGCGAGCCGATATGCTCTTCTCCTCTCCGCCAAGGAACAACTTTTTTATGTCGATTCTCTCTTTTATTTCTTGCGGGTATCATCATCTTCATAGTTTTCAATATAAAACAAAATCTTGTTCAACTTGGTTTTTTTCTCTCTCTCTCTCTGAATGCAAATGAGACAACACTTTTGGAGGGTTCTTCCTAAAATAACGATGCATCCCGCCGCCAAGGCAGTAGAAGAGCAACAGAATCGTTCAGCAGCAGCGAAACTAGAATGAATATGAGCGAGCCGATATGCTCTTCTTCGCTCCGCCAAGGAACAACTTTTTTATGTCGATTCTCTCTTTTATTTCTTGCGGGTATCATCATCTTCATCGTTTTCAATATAAAACAAAATCTTGTTCAACTTGGTTTTTTCCCATTTTTTCTTTACAATCAAAGCTTTCTATCATGAAACCGCTTCGTATTTTTTGTCGCTTTCAATATAGATTTATAGGCACCGTACAAGATACTTTGTTCTTTTATAATTGCAGTTAAAATGAGAAAACGTGCTAGAGTGCCAGTAGTATCGCTTCGTTTTTTGTCGCTTTCAATATAGATTTATAGGCACCGTACAAGATACTTTGTTCTTTTATAATTGCAGTTAAAATGAGAAAACGTGCTAGAGTGCCAGTAGTAGTAGTTGTAGAAGATGTAAATTAAATTCCCGGCAACCAGAATCGGTATAGGCCTTTGAATTGGAATGGTAAAAAATGAAGCAATATTTACGGTGAATTATTAGACCTTTCCGAAAACTAGACCCAACAAACCAATAAACCAATGTAGCCAATTTAGGGAAGGTTGGAAAAATACTGATTTAATTTCATTAGACTGCTTTTCGGATTAAGCAATATTAACGGTGAATTATTAGATCTTTCCGAAAACTAGACCCAACAAACCAATAAACCAATGTAGCCAATTTAGGGAAGGTTGGAAAAATACTGATTTAATTTCATTAGACTGCTTTTCGGATTTTACAAAATGACAGTTGTGCATGCTCAATAACTTTTTTTCTTTCTCTGGAGGCTTCCAAAGAAAATGCATTTTTCTTCCCTAAAGCTAGCATGGATATAAAACGGTGTTAACTTTTATGCGTTTGAGAATAGATAAAGATTTTTCCCATTATTTCCACGCGATGATAATCTTCAAGATCTCTGCTTAAATTGTTTGACTTGGGGTGTTTTCTAGCAACTTCAATAATGCAAAAGAATCTTATTTTAAGTTATTCATACATTCTCATTTAAAATTTAGAGCGTATTGAAACTAAACTTTTAAATAAATTTTGGGTTAACAATGTGTAGTTTATATCGAGCTTTTTAGCTTCAGGAAGAAAAAGAAAGACCTCACAACACACAAAACACAACTCACATTTAATTTAAAGGAAACCCGAAAACAAAAGACTGAGGGATAAATAGCCAGCAAGCAAGTAAGTAATAACATGTCCGTTTGATCAAATGGTGTTGTTGGTGATGATGACGGAACAGGATACTTTTAGAGCGTATTGAAACTAAACTTTTAAATAAATTTTGGGTTAACAATGTGTAGTTTATATCGAGCTTTTTAGCTTCAGGAAGAAAAGAAAGACCTCACAACACACAACACACAACTCACATTTAATTTAAAGGAAACCCGAAAACAAAAGACTGAGGGATAAATAGCGAGCAAGCAAGTAAGTAATAACATGTCCGTTTGATCAAATGGTGTTGTTGGTGATGATGACGGAACAGGATACACCCACTTTTGACGCCTGCTCTTCAACAACAAAACCACAAAAAATCTACTTTAACTTTTTGGTCTGATTATTTTGGACAGGACTCATCATCTCGNTAACTTTTTGGTCTGATTATTTCGGACAGGACTCATCATCTCGGCGCATAAAAACTGAAAATTTGTGAGCTATCATCAACATTGGCAGGCAACCAGTCATAATGATGATGGTGGTGATCATCATCATATGTACTTGCCATACCCAATACCTGCCCTCAAGAGAAACCAGAAAGAAACAAGAAGAAAAGGTCTTTCAAAGCAGAAATTACACTTTATATAAAAAGAATAATCGGCAAAACACGTCCTTTTAAAGAAAAAGGGCATGTGGTGTAGTTAGTTTGTTAGCTACTTACCAGCTAACAACAACTACTTATTTTTGTTTTTCCTCTTCTCAATAATCATCATCAGCACTGCACAAAATAAGCATCTGTCTAAAAGTACTTTACAACATTTCTCCAACTTGTTTCAATTTCATCCTTTTATTATTATTTATGTACATGATCGGATCAGGCATTCATCAAACGTTGTCAAAAATAACGAATATCAACTTTGCATTCAAATTATTTACAACTAAACCAATCATCCCATAAAAAAATTCTGGGTACGACGATCATCATGATGATGAGCACACTTGACTCTCTAGGAACATTTTTTCTTGGTGTTAACAATCTGCTCACAAGCTTTATTATTACAAATATATTATTACACAACAGCAACAAGCCAAAATATTTTATTTACAAAAATGCCCATCAGGCTTAAATTCTCGTTATCTACTTTAAATATTCCACATGGAAAACTATAAAAGTTCTTTTGATTTAAGATTCAAGGAGAAATAAATAAAATGTGGGTTTAGTACTAAATATTTTTTTTCTTATTTCAATCGCGCCCATATTATCCACTTATTAATGATGGATGAATGACTCAACGCATACTTTATGAGCTTTACAGTCCCATAAAATTATAACCTTCTCGGCACATTTAATTTTCACGCAAGGAAAATACAAACTACCTCAAGTGACAAGTTAAAATTAGAATGTGTTTTGTGCTGTGACAAGACAACCCACGGGTCATCGTTTATAAGACGTACGCTTATAATAGGTAATCCCACTGACTTTTTCCAGCCTAGACCAACCCAGTTGGATAATCAGAGATTTTCCATTTTATCCAGCAGAGGATTGAAAGTTTGTGGACATTCCAATTCTAAAACACACGGTTTAAATATTTTTTGCTGTTTCACTACACAGTTGACTTGCAGTGCGATGCATGCGACACAATGCAATCAGTTGACCATTTTATTACCAACATCAAATCATAATCTTTTTACCGATATCACCACCAGCCAACCACTACAATAAAAAGAGAAATAAATATGGGTCCTATCCTTACTTTTCATCTGTATCATCGTCATCGTCGTCATTACTGTTTTGTCCTGTACTGTGTTCTACATTCTAGGGCAACTGGGTGGGGCTCAAAAAGACTTTTATGTGTCATTTTGATAAGAATTTTTTCCTTATGAGTTTGTTCCTTTTTTACCCTACTTCATGAAACCTTTTTAAAAGACGCAAGTAAGAACGTTATTACACGCATGCTATAGTGTCATCCATCTATATCCCTTTTGCTCTTGTTCGCCTGAGCCAACTATCTACCAGCTTTATCTTTCCGTGAGCAAGCAAGTTTTCTTTATAGAAAAATGGTCCACACATGTGTGCACCAAGTAAGCCATGTGACATGTATGGAAAACGGCACAGGGCTTTTTTACACAATAATAATGTAATGTTGTATCATCATCAACGTTATTCTTATAATAAATACATTTTACAAAAAAGTTATAAAAAGGACACACTATCTGCGCTGCTATTCAAATCAAACCTCAGTTTTTTGTGTGTATTTCTCAGGACCTACTAACTAAGTCGTTTATCTTATATCTTACCGTTCCGGCTGTACTTTTACTACTCTTATCAGGCAAGCTGTTTGCAAGCAAGGCACACGTCTGTATACGTATGTATCTTAGTATATCTCGTTGGTGGAAACTATTCGTCTTGCTTAGGAATAAGAAACAACGCCACAGGGATTGGTCTACACGAAAATCGGCTCAGAAATGCTTTCTTCTTTTTGAGATACATTCAAGATATGCACAAAGCCTTGATTTTTCCGAGTGTCTACTTAAAGTATAAAACCACAGCTCACTGCTGCTGCTGTTGAATGAGATGCTGCGGACGTCCCTGCCTACCTACTTGCTTTTTTAGCATAGAAAAACTTACCTAGTTTTTGTCGCCCAGAAAAAAACCTTTTTAGGACTTATTGTGAGTCATTTGCGTCAAGTCTAGCGGGAGTGGGTGGTTCAATGGTAAAGTTATCTTGATGCTTGGCAGAGCTAAATGGAGCAAAATTTAAAACAAGTGCGGGGTAATATATTTTTACAAAATGTGTAAATACTTCAAGTCTAGCGGGAGTGTGTGGTTCAATGGTAAAGTTATCTTGATGCTTGGCAGAGCTAAATGGAGCAAAATTTAAAACAAGTGCTGGGTAATATATTTTTACAAAATGTGTAAATACACAAAACTTTTTCCTCCACATTCCAGTCTTTCCATAAACACAATTTTCGCTTCGGTGATGACCTTTTACTTTTTTGGAAAAAAATTGACTTGGGAGATTTGTAGATGGAATGTCATGCATCAATTAAAGCTTTTAAAGTTTTCCCCAGGAGAATACATTACTCTCAGTATATTATGCTAATGTATATTTATTTTCCTTCAAATGCATTTTGACTTTAAACACTCCAGAACGGAAGTTTATTGCACTACTTTAGATTTCTAGGATTTTGAACTAGGTAAAAACATTTGGGAATTTGTGAGAATAAAAAACGAGCTCAAATTGCAACGATAGTTTTTTTGTTTCCTGTCGGTTGGTAGCAGCAGCAGCAGTAGTAGTGACGAAACTGATCTAATCTTGTCAAAATAAACATGCATAAAATCATCGTGTGCACCCATCAATCATGTGTCAAAAGTATCATCAACATTGCTGTCATCGTCGTCATCATCAACTTCACCACAGTATTTTTTTCTTATTTTTCATCAGCCGTCGTGCCTTTTTGCTATTTGCATAATATTATTCTGCACGGTAAGCCTAAAGTAAGCAATAATCCAGTCGCTGGTAGTAATCCTTTTATTTTTTTCTCAAAAGCGCTTGTCTAAAACACGCTGTTTTTTCAAAGGCTCAATTCAGTTCACCGCAAATATTAAAGTGATTGATCACTTTGCCCTGGTTTTTAAGAATAATAGTCAATAGTGAAGTGAGTGGCATAATTCCATCACTTTTTTATCAATACAATTAGATCAGCAAAGAGTTTTTTTTGGTGTAATCCTTTTATTTTTTTTCTCAAAAACGCTTGTCTAAAACACGCTGTTTTTACAAAGGCTCAATTCAGTTCGCCGCAGATATTAAAGTGATTGATCACTTTGCCCTGGTTTTTAAGAATACTAGTCAATAGTGAAGTGAGTGGCATAATTCCATCACTTTTTTATCAATACAATTAGATCAGCAAAGAGTTTTTTTACCAAGAGCCATTTATATTATTTTGAAGACAAGGAAATATTTTTGCTTATGAACGCACAAAATATTCTAAATTAATAAACAAACTGAAAAAAGGAAATGGAAATTCCTGGATGAGCGGAGTAGAATTAAAATGATTGATCACTTTGCCCTGGTTTTTAAGAATAATAGTCAATAGTGAAGTGAGTGGCATAATTCCATCACTTTTTTATCAATACAATTAGATCAGCAAAGAGTTTTTTTTACCAAGAGCCATTTCTACTGCTTTCAAGACAAGGAAATATTTTTGCTTATGAACGCACAAAATATTCTAAATTAATAAACAAACTCAAAAAAGGAAATGGAAATTCCTGGATGAGCGGAGTAGAAAATTAGATTTCAGCAAGAGGAGGCGCCTTTTTTCTTAATGCAGTACTTTCATATAATGCGTGTATCTAGGTATGTAGGAATACCCGCGACATATTATTATGATGTATGAGAAAAAACGGTAAAAATTACTTTGTTATTGCATTTTTTGACACCTACCGAAATGTCAGAGACAAAACTACTGATGAACAAATAGGAATGCCGCAAAGAAGGCAGTTACACTGTCATAAAACAGCCGACGAATTTATGAAATGTTTTGTTATGCAAACTAAAAAAGTGATCATATTGAACGAACAAAACATCAAGACAACAACAACAGCAGCATCAGCATTTTATCATACACACACAAAATGTAAAAATATTATAAAAGACTGAACAGCAAAAGAAAGCCTTTCCTTCCTCCTCACATTTTTTGACTTGTGTGAGCAAACGAAATCACTGTCGTGATGTAACAGCAACAGCATATATTTATATAGCTGAGGTTGCGTCTGGCGTCTCTACATAAAAATTGAAGTGGAAAAGGTAAATTGATGATGATTCTCTGTAACACAAACAACTATCACGGCAGTGGCAGCAAAACATAAGGAAGAAATTGCCTTCCGTTTGTCGTCTTTTTTATGGCGTGTGTTATTGTGGAAAATCTCCTTTCCTTCCACACATGCCGACCGACGACACTCACTTTTGCTTGACAATTGCGTTATTTCGTAAGCCAAGCCACATTTCATTTACGATGTATACATAACTTTTTATGCAATGTTGATGTTCGTATGCATAATGGAATTTTGTGCGTCGTAAAGAATAAAGAAGCAAGTAATATTGTACGTAAACCAAACTAAGAAGGTAAAAAAATCTCTAAAATGGAAGGATGAACATTACGTCAAAGGTAATTTTTCACGTTTTTTCTCATTCGTCTTCCTCGACTTTCATCTTAAGTACATTCCTTCCTTCAACACTGGTCTACATGTCACTCATGATTTCCACAGTGAAATTTTTCAATTTCGAATGTCATTTTTTTGCTCCTTTAGAGCACACACGCATGCATATACTTACTCCCAGCGAGACTTCAAATTGTTCCAATGTTTACATAAGCAAAATAGTATTACCTAGTTTATGGACAAAAAACCTTGTGAATATTACATTATGCCGAGAAGGAGAAGCAAGGAGTGAAGCAATCATAACAAAAGAACAAATAACTGCTGTAACTCTAGCAGGAAAATTGCCTTCAATCTTTCTAAT
>JAANSP010000353.1:0-23178 GCA_036850745.1 Homidia socia | reverse complement strand
TACTGATGTTTATGATGATAATGATGGAAGCAAGGCAGGTATTCAAGAGAAATGTCAAACAAAAAAATTTAAGGTGAGGGGAAACCAAGGTATGCCTCCACCACCATTCACAATCCTTCGTTGGCTCTCATCATTTACCTAATCAAAGTCATAGTGAAATGCAAAAATGGAATTTTCAATGTACCCAAAAAATATTTAACCAAAAGTCATCGGACGACAATAAAGCAACAAAAGGAAGTTAAATAATGTGTAGATACAAGTTCATTAAATTCTAGTGAGAGGGAAAAATACGATGGCATATTTTTCTCCGCTGGTACTAGTACTCTATTTTTTATTGCCATTCTTTTAAATTGCTTTGGGGAAAAAACGAAGCGAACAAGAAAATAATAATATGCAGGGAATGAGGGAGAATTTGTTAGTCACCTCTTTACTTCCAATAATGAACACAATAAATTTTCAGCCATGTTTGTCGGGCGACAACATCATAGGGACTTGTAGTAGGTAGTAGGTACTCAATATGTTTATATATTTCGGCATGGCAATGTAGCAACCTATACAAAATCCATCTTGGTCATGTAGAAAAGCTTTAAAAGTAGACACATTGGCGCTGCCACCATCATTATTATTATTGCAGCAGCAGCCGTAATCAAATTGGTGTTGGATGGGCGGGTGGAAAAAAATTCTTCCCTGAAATAAAAATTGGTTTAAAAAAATTCTTTTCATCTTATCGTCTCGTAATAATACATTCACTGTGTTAGCTAGGTATACACATGTACTATTGTAAAAAAAATGGTGTTGGATGGGCGGGTGGAAAAAAATTCTTCCCTGAAATAAAAATTGGTTTAAAAAAATTCTTTTCATCTTATCGTCTCGTAATAATACATTCACTGTCTTAGCTAGGTATACACATGTACTATTGTAAAAAAAAGTTTTAAGTAGATCCGTATACATAATCCCATATATCATCTATCATAGTGCAGAATAAATGATAAAAATTGAGCAAGGTGCACAAGTGGAGTGAATGCTATTGCTACGTCGTTGTTATGTGAGACTATTGCCACTTGCCACATTGCCGCTGATGATGCACTCTTACGAATGAAGGCAGGCTGACAGTGAGGAGCAAGACGCGGTGACTTTTCTTCACTATATAATATATTACGTCGCTGTTGTGGGATAATAATGATAATATTCATAGTTCGCGTTTGTCGGTGAATGCATCATGAAAGATGATGATGGCATTTGATGGTTGTTATGCAAAGGAAAAAAAGATTTAAATTATTTGTACAGGTAAGGTAGGTAGATAGTAGGAAAGAAGCATAAAAATGATTTTTGAAGTTAAGACGAGTAACTCACATTTTTTAGACAAGTCTTCTATTTTACTAGTCTTGTTTTATTGGCAGTAGTTTTTATTATTATTATTATTATTTTACTTTTTCTTTAGGGGGAAATGAAAAAGAGACGAGAAGTTTATTCTTTCTTGTGCTAGCATGTACTTGAACTAAATATTGTAAAGGGAATACAAATTGGAACTAGAAAGCAAAAATAGTATTGTGTACACGGATTCTACCTTAAATAGTCCGCTATAGCCCATTTGACGTTTCCTGCTTTTAGCGTGGTGCTGCTGTTTGTTGTTGACTTGCGCTTAATTTCCGTCCGACCCATCCGTAATGCATGACGGAATATATTGCTTGAAGCAGCAGTAGCAGGAGAAGAATAGCTATGTAGATTTAAAATAATGAATGTTTCCGCATCCTTTAGTGCTATTCCGCAGCACATTTTTTTTAGTACACTAGAGGTAGTTTTTACATTTCTTACAACTGTCTCAACATTATCATCATCATCTTCATAAGAAACAATTCCTTCTTTTCTTCTTATCGTCCACATCTAGACAGGCGGTGATATGATTGTGGATGGACCAAGATAGCAGCAGCGTTTCATTAAGATATTTATTCTCAGGATGAAATGCCGATTTAACCTGAAAGTCAGGTTTTCCTCGCACAAGTTTTTTTTAAATGTGCGATTACTACAGCCACACCACCACCACCACTGCATATAAAAAGCAACAGCTGGAGTGGAATACATTTTGCAAAAAAACGCAGAAAACTGGGTTTCTTTGCACCTGTAATGTAATGCATACGCTCATTAAGAGTGCAGTACAAGCTAAATGATTGGTAGCTTAATACATAATATGGAATGATGGCTACCTGTTTTTATATAAATGCAGTTTTTTCTATTGTCTGCTACTAGAGCTATTATTATTACGGCAAACCATGAACAACACATTGCGTTTATTGTTTCATCAGACGTAATATCTGTTTTTTGTTCTGTTAAATTGGATGAAGTAGCAGGAAGATTTTAAAATCCAGTTTAAATTTTTAAAGCCCATTCTCACGATGTGGTTGAATGAATCCTGATGATGATGATCTGGTCATGATCATTTTCAGAGGAAAAAATACTGCTTTTGTTCTTGTCTTGTTTTTGAGTGTTTTATGTATTGTTTCCACTGGGTTGTTTGTTTGTACGTCATGGTACGTATGCATGCATGTTGCCTCTTTCTTTCACTGTCATGTACAAAACTCTTTTAATTTTTTTCGTTGAATTTTCACTATTTTTATTGTTTTGTCAGTTTATCTTTACTTTTAGCATTATTACTGTTGCTACACATGTTGCATTAAATTTGCAAGCTTTTTTAGGTGGCTCAATTTTAAATCTTTATTTTTACGAGTCACCATCATCTTAGTAGTGTGGTATGTTTGCAGTTTTTATACATTTATTTGACGATGCAATACACATGCCATCCGTATAATGCTTTAAAGGTCGATAGCCATTTAAAATGGACAGGGTAGAAAATTGAAATTTTATTAGCAACGATGACAAGTAACAAGTAGTTTGAATTGAAAGAGGAGCTTCTGGTTGTTTGCATGTTTCATCATGCTGCTGCTGCATGCTTTCTCGCCCAGTTTACTTTTGATGTTATCATCTCTCCAAGTTTATTTTCTGATACGATAAGAGAAGAGAAAGACTGCTCTGCTGTTCTGCTGCTCTTATTTTTCTGCTTTTAGTACCAAGTTGGTACTACCAACACGTTATTAAGCTTCGGAGGTATAAATAATAAAATGATGACTGGTGAGAGAAGTTGTTATTCGGAACCTTTTGGTAACTGAGACACGCTCAATTTTCAATCCATGTCCTAAGTGATTCCATTTAATTCTGTATATTTGGTTAGGCATGATTAGGTTTATCTACAAAAGAAAGCCAATTTCTGTCATTGATTGGATCTTTCCGTTTGTTCCACATTTTTGGGCTCTTTTAAACATGGATGGTATCCATATGAACCCGATGTCTGGTTGAAGTCTGTACCACTTGAAATCCCCGATTACTTCTCCAAGTTCTCCAAAAACATTGTAATGTGGAGCAAAGCTAATAATAGCATTGTGTTTCTGCCTCTTGCAGTCGAACACCAGTGTAGTTTTGCACGCACAACTTGCGTTTTACCAAAACGGACCTCGTACAGTTATGCACAAAATTATATGGCATAGAAAAACTTCTGGTTTCTGGTCACATTTTGTTTAAATCTCAACTTTGTATCTTTTCCCTTTTGCATACTTTTGCATCTCTGCGATAAATCAAATTATGTATTTTTTTCTACCAGAGGCCATACTTTCTGACTACTACCTCCCTCCTCTACCGGCCTCCACACATTCGTGCGAGTATTTCTTTTAAATCGTTGGAAAAACATAGCACTCTTGACGCTTGTCTTTTGTGTCAGCAGCAGCAGACATGAGAGGAGGACCAGCCCAAAATGCATACCGACCTCACTCGTCGTTGTTGCTGTTGTCGTGATAATATATACATGGCTAAATAAAAAAAGTTAAATTTTAGTAGAGAGAGAAAAAAATACAAAGCCCACTGCTCATTATACATGCACATTGACTCCTGACTGGGCGTTCTACGACGACAACCTAGAAGTTGATGAGGTTGATACCTACGCTGCGAGCTAACTTGGATATATTAAGACTTGCCATCTTTTAAAAAAACTCTCTGACAAAATAATATGCATTTACACGAATATATCTTGTAATTAATACACTTCTTGTATTTTTACGGTTTGATAAAACTGCAGCAGCAGCAGCGGATCGATACTTTTACTACTCACTCCTATTATTATTACTACTACTATCCCTTGGCATTTGATATTGTTACAATAATAGCTTACCTACATGCTCAAGTTTATATGATCATCATCCTCTTCGTCATCATCGTCGAGAGGATTTTGATTAGGATTACCTATTTGGACGAGGGACAAGCATTGCTGCATTACAACAACAGGCATACGCGGACACATAATTAGGGAGTCAGCATGTTTTACAAGGGAGAACATTTGCATTTGAGGCCGAGCTTGAACGCATATGGCTTCTCATTGTTATTAGATAAAAAGGACTAAGGACGATGGTAAATGTGGGAATATAAGTTTTTTTGATAATTGCACATACGTGTATCTCTCATGTACATTTATCCATCGACATACAAATGTGATCAGAAAGACTACAAAGCTTGCTTGTGCTCATGATGATGGGTATAACAAAAAAGATCACGGTGTGATGTTTTAGTGATAGAAATACTTGTACTTTTCATGAGACGCCGCCGTCGAGTAAAATATGGTATTTTTATTCGTATAAATGAATGCATGGAATACTGTGTTTAATAATATGATAAAATGTATTTATACGCCTAAAAAGATTCTTTTTTTGATGNCGCCGTCGAGTAAAATATGGTATTTTTATTCGTATAAATGAATGCATGGAATACTGTGTTTAATAATATGATAAAATGTATTTATACGCCTAAAAAGATTCTTTTTTTGATGGTATACCTCACTTATAAGCAAAAATACCGAAATGTTCATTTTTCATAGGAGAAGCAGACGACCATTTATTTATCGACAAACATTTTTTTTCCTTTCCATGTCAGATTTTCAATCGATAATCTATAAACAAAACAATGTATATTTATTTGTTGTAGGTATAAAAAACTTGGTCGCTGTAAGTCAGCGTTTTTTGCTTCTTTTTGATTTGAACAATGAGATGACGATGAAGTGTGATTGAGTGGAAATGAACGGAGAAGAAGCTGGTAAAAAACTTATATTATATGCTTTCGGCCAGGTTTTTTATTGTATGCAATGTAATGTAATACGCAATATTGATGATAGAAAAAAATGAAATGAAAAATAAAGCAAGCTTTTTAAAATGTTTGTTGCATGCAAGCATACATAACACATCTATTGCATTATTGCATCGAGAAATGCAAACAAGTTGACTAACTTGAAAAGAACATGTAGAATAATGAAAATAATAGCATCGTGATTGGTTTCGTAGCAGTGGTCAGCAATGGATTTAGCAATAAAAATGTTGATGATAGAGGATAGAAAAGCAAAAAGATAGTCTTATCTTATGCTTATAATATTTAGCAGCACATAACATATCCACAACAACAACAATCAGTGCAGTTCTTCTTACTGTTTTGATAGTCTTCTAGTAACAATAATAATGAATGCAAAAACACGGTTGTTGTGTGTGTACCGTGTGATTACCATTCCAATATGTACGCTTAGAACTACTACTACAACACGGACGGTCAGAACTTCAACTAACAACGAACAGTAAAGTAAAATAGTCAAGAGATTCGTCCGTAGCAATATTAAAAGTTGTGGTCGTCGTCGCTTGCGCGTTTTAGTTATTTAGTTTATGTGGCAAAGTAATGGCTTGAATAGCTAGTAATGTTGTTTGTTGCAGTAAACATGCTGTAATAATGGATGTATGTACAATGAATGCACTGCAAAAAATATAACTGCGCTGCCATGTTTCCTCCTCTCCATCTGCATTACTCTCAGAAGAGAGAATTCATCGTTGTCGACGACGATAATGTTGTCGTGTATAATACCAATACTTTTGGTATGTCTAAGGCATAATAGTGAATGTTATGCGGCTCAGTGGTAGTGAGCAGTTCTCTCTGTGAGAAAACTAACTTGACTCTCTTGAGAAGAGATTGTTGTTGAAGCATCATCGTCATCAACAACTTCACACAACGGAGTTGGAAAGAGCCTTATTTTCTGTTTTGGCTACTAGTAGTATTTTAGTAGAAACAGGCAACACACACTGCAGCACTAGCATAATAATCGTCGTCATGCGTCGTCGTCGTTGTTGTTGTTGTGTGGACTACAAGTGCAAGTTGAGTGTGCCGTGATAGCAATAATAATATTTAGAAGGAGCCAGCAACAAACAGTCTCTGCAGTTTTCTCGCTTTGCTCTTCTTCTTCTTCGTCATTCTTCCTCTTCACTTCTTGTTTCTCTCTTGCGAGTTCAATTTTTTTGCTACTCGGATAAAAGTTTTTTAAAAGAGACTGCGACTGTGGGAAACAAGTGAAAGAATCCCATGTAGTCATGTAAAAACTTGGTTGTAGTCCATTGCCTTGTGCTCAGTTTCTTATCGCATGTTCCCCTGTCAATACAAACTGACCGGATTGTCCTTGCAACAAGGGAAAAAATAAAATGCTAGCGTCTTTGTTCTTTTGACTTTTTTTTTGCGTTGCGGCTAGTGACAATTAACCTTCTGCAAAACATATTTACTAGACATGGGTTGAGTTAAAAAGTGTAATACAGTGTTTTATCGTTTAATATCATGTAACTCTAAATAGCTGACTGATTTCACTAGGCCAATAACATCATTTAAGTGTCTGACTGAGCAACGATTTTGTAAAAAAAATATACCATTGATCTAATTCTAGATTGAAAAAGGTGTTGAAAAAACCAAAAGGTGCTGCTGCTGTGCTGGTGTTTTATCTGAGTAAATAATTTAATTGTGTTAAAATCACGCATTATTTGCTTGTAGACATGCTCATCATTCTCTACTAGTTGTGGTTGGTTCTCTTTTGAAAAGTGAATTTGAACAAAGTGCCTTATGTACTCCTACCACTTATTATTACTAAGTTATCTGTATAGTCAATACACAGTGGTGTAGGAGGATACCCACGAGTTAATTTCAATTATTAGTAAACTACAGCAATTCGCAAGTTTTAAACTTGATGATTTTACAAGTCAAGCGTTGCTGCTACTCCTACAACCATTTTCTCATTTTTCCGCTGTGTGGTCTTTTGATTCACACAGAAATAAGGTTCTTCATTCATTGATTCATGTGTTGCTATAAGTTTACATTTGAAATAAAAAACTAGATGAAATAACATTGAAGATAAATAACAACAAGATACATACAATATATAGCAGTTTAACAATCTGTCAAAAGTTATCGGAGCACGCATACTTTTAAGTACGAGTTAACAAACGCATTATTATTAGTAGTAAAAACAATGGAGTTTTCACACAACAACGCTACCATCATCTGCAGCAAAAAATCGGAATACTAGCAGCAGCATTGTATAATAATACATCATCAATCAACAATGAAAGAAAAGGATAAGAAGTCAGAGAAGAAGGAGTGAAAAATGAAATAATGAAAAATTAATAGTTCCCTTGTGTCTCCTTACATTTTATACGTTGATTTTCATTTCTATTTTTGTACATACCCAGTAGTATACAGTGCAGAGTTTTATATTTTTAGTTGGTATACACAAGTTTGACCAAGGAATTTATAATCATATAAATATTGTTATTATTATTATATATTTATGTTCTAGTGAAAAAAGAAACAAAATTGAATTGGTTTTATTGCCTTTGTTGTTGGTAATTTTTAATACGTGATTTTTTATTTGATGGGAGGCGAAAATAATGGGTTTTCTTATTAAGTGCTAGAGCATTTATTCTGATTAGTATTATTATTTATATTGCTATTATTTTTGTAAGAAAAATTGTTAATGTACCAGTTAATAATTCATTTTTTAATGATGCACATAAACACATGGTTTTGGTTCAGAAACACTAGAAACGAAAGTAGCTTTTCATTACTAGTGCGATGATTACAAGTTCAAGAGTTTAATCAGTTGATTTAAAAAAAATATTTATCAAAATTACAGTCCCAAGTTGTGTTTGAAAATAATGGATTAATAGTAAATACCATTCATTTTTATTTTCGTCTATAAAATTTTGATTGATGCAGTTTTGCCAATAGAGCTAGTTTATTTGGCACGTCCCATTTCATAGAATGTAATATTGTTTTCTTTTCATGACGTTCTATCTGCAATCTCATAGGTAACGAAAGGTGAATGGCAAGAGCCGGAAGAAGAATGGGGCGCAGTTCTGTCTCATGAAATAAATAATTTTTTTTCCAGAGTAGAAGCGTATAGTAAAAATAGTATAAAGGATTATAGTACTTTTGTTGCAAACCCATAAAAAATCAAAAGAGTATTTTTTCCTGTTCAGCCTTTTTTTATTATCGAATTTTATTAGTTTTGTGCACTTGGTTTTGGAGGAGAGTATAAAAAACGAAATGATGATGGTGATGATAATTTGATGAACCGATATATAAAAAAACTTTTTATTATTTTTACTATCATTATATTATATAGTATTATTACATAAGGCTATAAATATTTTATTCGAAAAATTTGATTGTTTTTTCTCTTTATAAAAAGAACTTTAAAAATATTGCGATCAAGATCAAAATAAACCAACAAACAATGTCGGTTTTTTGTCAGGTTAGGTTTGGTGAGTCCCTACGCTATTTTTTGGTTTGTGTACACCTGTAACATACATTTTTTGTCTTTTGTTCAATGTTATCATTGTGCAGTACTGCTGCTGTCCATCATCAAAATAAAATACAAAGTTATTCAAACCCCTTTTATGTTACGTGTGGGTGTGTTTATGTAGGTGTGTCCATTTTGTAGGAATTTGCAGACTCAACCTTTTAGTTTATATTATTAATTCTATTAAGGATTGGACATGTGTCCATAAAACATAAGCATGCTGTAAATTATTTAAATTAAGTGAAATACACAAGTATAAAAACTGTAGGGATAATTGCATAGGAAAACAAAACGCAAAGTCTTTTATATGGAGGAATGGGGGTACTCTCGGATGTTTATTGTAAATAGTTAAAATTTATCTGAAAATCGTAATAATAATAAATAGTAGTAAAAATAATTTGTACTAGAGCAATTTTCAAGTATATAATTATTCATTCCCGTTAAAAAATTAATTTTTTAACCTGTGTTAAACTTTGGCAGAAAAATACTCATGTTTTTAATTAATATATATATTTAGTTTAAAAAAATATTTTGGTGACTTTTGTCTGCGCGGTATGGTGGTATAAGTATTTATATTCTGTGCAGATTTATTTTTTGATTAGGTGTGTATGTGCTCTGTGTCTTCAAATATCTACAATTACTTGTTTAAGTGTAGCGTTTAATGTTTGTGGTATGATGAGGGAAATCATTTTCAAAAAAATTTCATCTTGAGAAACATGCCGTTTCGTTGAGAGAACAAATACATTTTGTTTGTGGTCAAACAAAATTAGATTTGAAAATTAGGATTAAAAGTTTTAGCGAAAAGGTTAAGCTTTTTCTTCTCTTCTTAATTGATAATAAGAAAGGTGAAGTTAGACCTAGGTAATTGTTGAATCTTGAGGAATCAGTGAGCAACTCAAGTCAGTGAGCCAAATCAACGACAAGAACTGTCTGTGCGTAGCAGTCTGCTCTCCCTCCAATACTTACTCCACCTCTCCTCCCTTTTGCTCTTCATTCTCTAAAATCAGTTGTAATGATGATGATATCCTCCTCCTCGTGAGAGTCTGTACTTTTTGGCATCATCATGAAAGCAACATAATAAATACCTAATTTTCTTTTGTAAATCTTTGCTGTTCCTTTGAAAAGTAACTTGTTCTTTTTTGTAAGGAATTCAACTCTGTATTATTAATTTTACGATGATCATAATCAGAAACCATAATAGTACATAAAAGAGTAACACGAGAAGAATTTTTTTCTTGTGTGTATAAACTTTTTTCTGATGGTGGTTTAGTAGTATTTGTAAATTGAGATTATACTTAAAGATTTCCTGGCATTGTTCCGCAATTGATTCTTTTGAATGATTAGAATCGTACATAGTATTATGTGTAAAATTAGTAGTTCACTACAGAGAAATTAGGCTGTTTAGTGAAGAGTGGTAGTAGTAAGGAAGATTTAAGCCAAATTGGCTGTATGTACTTTGTTAAAAAACAACGTTAAAAAAATTAGCGAGTTAGAAGCTCGTGATCATCATCATCAAAAATGTTTTGCTGGCCAAGCCGTCGAGGGAGTAGCAGCAGGAAAAAATCAAAGTCATCAGATTTGTCTTCAACGGGTGGAGAGGACGACAAGTCAATAACTGGAGGATCCGTTGGGGGAAGCAGTACTGGTACCAGTACTGTGTGGGGGAAGTAAAGGCATTCTGGTAAAGCCATACAAACCTCGGAAAAAGGGAAAGAAATGTACAGCTACATTCAAGTGTGACCTGAGCGAGGCCTTATTACCTCCTTCAGATGAGTGCCTCATCAGCCTTCGATCTGCTTCATGCAACAGTAGTATTCGTGACTTGAATGGGTACCATCAGAAAAGTGGTGTTGCGCACAGAGGAAACAGCAATAAACATTTTGTGAGTAGCCAAATCATTCCTGGCACTGGTTTCGAAGAGGATAGATAGTGATTCCATCAATAACAACAACAATAATAGTAGTAGTAAAAATAGTAACAACGTTACTAACAACAGCAACAACCGCTCGGCTGAAGTACTCCTCTTTTACAGCAACAACTCGCTCAGTACAAGAAATAGTGTGGCGGACTTTATCGAAAACGAAGAGTTCAACTACAAAAGCCTTTGGGGAAAAGATATTACCGAGTGGGATTCAAGAGAGTCCAGGTGTAACACTTTGGAACGCGATAGCGGTAACAAGACTGGAAAGGCTTCTGCTGGAAGCAATGCGACAAGTGCCGCAACGCAAAAGGAACAACGTTTGTCAGCAGCAGCTTCGTCGCCGTCCCTGACAATATCCGCAGGTGGACTGAAAAACAACAAATTAAACAAGTACTTTGACAGCAATAATGATGACGATGACTGGAAAGGCTTCTGCTGGAAGCAATGCGACAAGTGCCGCAACGCAAAAGGAACAACGTTTGTCAGCAGCAGCTTCGTCGCCGTCCCTGACAATATCCGCAGGTGGACAGAAAAACAACAAATTAAACAATTACTTTGACAACAATAATGATGACGAACCTTTGCCATCACCTCCACCAACTCCACCCGAAGCAAAGATTTGCCTTTCAGGGAATACATCACTTGGAAACTGTAATTATTTCAAGTATCCCCAGTCTTTGACAGGAGAAAAGCCCATTCAGCCTTTATCACACAATAAAGTTCCACCAGCACCATTCCGAATTCATTCTTCCACATCCACATCATCTCTTTCATCGTCGTGTATTCTGACACCAGATATTATAGAAAAGTCTAGTGTCACCGATATCGACACCACTACCAAACAACACCGTCATCATTCAAAATCCGTTTCCGAATGCGGCACTCAGACACTTCCCTTTTGGCAACTGGAATTTCCAGGGATTCTTTATTGCACTTCATGTCGCAACCGTTCTTCACATGACAGCGGTATTGTTCTCAACACTAGTAGCGTGGGTGAGGGCGGTGTCATAGTACAGCATCAGGAGGACGGCTCGGCAACGCCTCTTCTCATTTTAGCCACTCGAGGACACGAGTCTCCAGGTGGAGACAGTAGCAGTGGAATCAGCAGTAGTGACGACAATCTAGAGAGCTTACATACACCAGATGAGGAAACAATGTTGAAAAGCTTGAAAAACTCCTTTCTTCACCAAACCATCCCCTTCCAGTTGTGCAATTTTAGTATCAACAGCAGTAGTAGCACCAATAGTAATAATGGTAAAGACAAGTCATGTCATGGGGTTGTGGGTAGTAGCGGTGGCAGCGTTATTACTTCCATACAAGCAAGTTCCAATTGTCAGTCAACTCTTACAAATGACGAGTTTACAAGTAGTGTTAGCAGCAACAATATTATTAATAACAAAGTGTTTGAGCACAACTATAAAAATCATCAAGTGTGCCATCTGCAACAGCAACAGAGTAATGTTGAGTCGGAAAAGTGCGAACTTTCCACGGAAGACGATCCCTCTGTTACAAATCACCCAGGTTGGTTGATGGTTATTTTCAAGCAAAAAAATATATTGCAATATATTGTCCTCATGATTATTACAAATTATGCAAACAAATCAGGTAAATTGTAACAAGCACAGATATGGTTGGGGTATTATTATAAGCAGCAAACAATGAATTTAAAAAACAAAAAAGTGTCGTCCTCCTGCATCCTGTGAGTGGCGGTCGGTGATAGTTGATATAATCTCGTATCCGCTCGGTGGTGTTCAAATCACTTACACTTTTAATTGTATCAGCTTGTGATTGCATACTAAATGGTTCTACTGTATCATTATTAAATTATATCTTTGTGTAGAACGAACACTCTGACTTATAATTAATGCATCATCACCGTATCACTTTTTGATCACGTACTTGTACATATGTACCTCTTTGCAATTGATAAGTAAATCAGAATAATGGCAAGAATAATCGAAAGTCACCTTCCATAATCCCATCATCACCGCCACCACCACCGTCCTGATCATTCATTCATTTCATTGAACTTCATTGTTGTGCTGCCTACCTACCAGTTAAAATTGAATAAGTTGGTAGTAGCTGATTGGTAATCATAGCTCTTTATTCATAATATGATCGTCGTCCTCCCATGTCCTGTCTACTTTAATTACTCTGCGTACATTTCACGAGTGGTACACGTACACCTTTGCTTTGTACTACCTGCACACGAAATGAAATAAACTCTTTGAAATGAAATAACAAAACTGAGAGTGTCAATAATACTAAATTGCTACCTTTTTTACAATTACGCAGTAAATAGTACTGTCAAGTACTATGACGATTGATGATCATCGACAAACGGCAGCAGTGATTTTCATTATTCAATCAGTAATTATAGAGGATTCACAATTTTACTGCTTTGATATTACAAACAGTGAGTACGACGCTGGTGGTGGAAGTAGTAGTGTATGTATTTTTTTTGAATTTCAATCAGAAGAATAGCCAAAGGCAAAGAGTACATTGAAATACGTAGTCATAGAAACATTATTATAAAACGGAATATGATCTGTGCTTTTCTTTATGATTACATTGTTATACAACAATGATAATAGTAATAACACAGCTTTGCTGTTCCTTTTGTTCTAACTGATGATGATAAGGTCAAAAAAGGGACTAAAATCAAACTGCGGTAGCAGCAGAGTGCGTAGGTACATTTATATTTATTTATTTACGAGCATGCATGCATGCGTTCATTCCTTTTTTTAAACCTGAAATGAAGTTGGCATCAATTTATCTTTTCTAATCAGAATGATCCGATTGAGAATGTAAATTGTAGGTAGCAGAGGAGAGAGAGAGATTAAATTCATGTAAAACAACATGGCAAGGAAAGTTCAGACGAGAACAACAAGAAGAGTTGTTCATGAGGAATGAAGGAAACCAAGCTTACTAAACGATAATAATGGCGAATAAAAAATATACTTTTTTTACAGAAAAAAAATCAATTGACTAAAAACTTTTTTGTTGTGAGCATTTCAGTTTTATGATTTTTTATTATTTATCATTCAGTTTTTATTTCGAAAAGGAGGCTTCATTCTCTTTCCTTTCCTCTTTAAAGCATTTTTTTGTTATTATTATCAGAGCAGAGACGCCTCATATAACACTACTTTTGTATCGCTATATAGCGTTAAAACAATTTAATAAAATAACAGATTTCACGTAAACAGGCAGACGAGTTTTGTCGAGTTTTTACAAAAGAAACAGTGTGCGTTCTGCACCCCACCAGTTAGTCACTCTATTATATTATCCCTGTGATAATAGTACCAGCAGTGGACACACAATTTCATTTTCTCATCTAATCGTCATCCTCAACGCAACACTCCACATCCTATAATTACATTTATTGTTGAACCAATTGTTTTTCTTACTGCATTTCTCTCTTGATTTTGTGGACGTGATTCGATTCGACTACAGGACGACCAAAGGGCCTTTTCCGTTAATTTAATTTGGTGCATCAGTTGTACTAATTTTTTTTACGTTTGAGAGCTGAATACTTTGAAATAGAAATTAATCACCTGAAAAGTATTGTTGTTGTATATCGTATCCATGATTACATTTTGTCCATCATTATTATTACAGTTTCTACACAGCAGAAATTACTGCAACTTCCGGTGGTGGTAAGGCTGTGATGTGGTGGCGGTGCTAGTGCTGTAGTGGTATTGGTTGATTGTGAATCAGTATTTACATGTAATCACCGCCAGGCCTATATATATTAAAACTCATAAAATTATATATTATTATTATTATTTTATCATCATATTATTATGATTACAGTTGTGTATATGTAATTTAATTATACGCCTGAATAATTATAATGACTTCCCAATTCCCAAGTTGAGAAAGGATGGTGATAAAAAACAACAGTTTTTTGAGGGAATCCGTATCATTGTTGTCGCTGTAATACATTTATTTTGTATGAAACAAAATAATAAAACAGTGAAGATGACGATAATAATAATAATAGTGGAAAACAAGCAAAAGACGTGCAACGTTAAAGGATTTTCATGAGAAATTTATTAAATGCTTGTTTTGTTATTTTGTTGATAAAAACGTGGTATAGGTAGTAGGGGGTGTGTTTATGCAAAATTATATTTTTTGCATAATATTTATAACGGATCTTCCACATTGTCAACACAACAGCATTGTTGTTTATTTGTTATTGCTGCAGTTGTTGTTGTAAAATAACTTATCTAATGTCTGTTTACATTGGCGTCTGTCTGTTTTTGCAGTTGTAGCAGTTTCGTCAAAGCGTTTATGCGCTTGTTCTATATTGTCTATGTCGGCAGCCTTAAGGCTCTTCGTGTCAGTTAGGTTTTAGACAGAGACTAATCGAGAAGAACTCATGATTTTCGCTAATGAAAAAGTACGTTTGTATAAAGAGTTTATCGTGCGATTACACTAGGAGAATATTGTCTGTGATTAATGCATAAATATTATATCTTGCACGGTTTTATCTGTGGATTTTCTTTTGAAAAGTGGCAAAAAGGGTACACTGGCTACATGATTATATATGTGTAGTTTGAATGCATCACTACTGTTTACTTGTGTTATCTCAGATAGTGCAGGCATTAATGAAGGGCATATCAAGGAGGCCATCCGCTAGATACCGACTGTTTGCATTTCTTTGTGAGTTTCTAGTGTGATTTAATAAACAAATAGAGTTTTTTTTCTCAAGGAGAAATAAATTTTCTGATGTGAAGTGAAAACCTTTGGCAAATGCTTAAAAATTATTCCATGAAATAAACTAAATGATTTTATTGTGAAAGTTTGCGCTAAAAAACTAATTGGTTTTTATTTGTTGTATTTTTCAGATCGTAACAGACTAGGTCCGGTAGGAAAAAATTATGGTTCAACAGCGCTTGATGCAAATGCGAACGAGTCAGAAGCTCCTCTCCTCCGTGGACAATCCAGCGGGGAGTTGGATCCTTCCGGCAAATCATGTACAAAAGTGCCAGGAGCCGCCGAGCCTCTCATTGCAGATCCCGCTGCCAATAACAACACCAGCAATCACTTGATAATCAACAAAAACAAAACATCCGCACATAATAATCGTGTGTCATCTCACAATCAACACAACACTCAGAACTCGGTGCTCGTACAAGAAAACACAACTTTGAAAGAGGAAGTTAGCCAACTGACAAGCGTTGTTTCCAAACTCAAAGAACAAATTAGCCAACTCACCGCGTCGAGCGAGACAACTCAAAAGACGTTGGCAGAAGTTGACACAATAATGCTTGGCTCTCAGCATTGTCACTCAGCAAATTGATGGAAAGGTATGTTGCCACCAACCCAACTGAAAATATATTTTTCATGCTCCTTTTTATAAACTTTTAATTTTGTCTATTTCTTTTTACATTTTAAGACTGAAACAACTTGAGTGTTCAAGTCTGTCAAAGGAAAACTGAAAATATTTTTTATAATTTTAATGTTCCATTCCAAGAATCATCAGTTTAGAATTATGCCAAAACAATTATGCATTGTTTCTGTATCTAATTTCTAAAGATACAAGCTGTTAGCTTTAAATAAACCTTGTCCGGATATACAAACATGCCAACAATATTTTTCAAAGTAGTTTTTCTTAAAACTGGATGAGAAAAAAATGATTTAGGTCTTCGTCTATTGTTTTTACAATGGGGCATAAATCAGTAGAATAAAAATTTAGCTGAATTCCAATGTGCACTAATATACTTATTTTTTGTTTTCCAGCGACTTGATGTATACGAGCAACTGGTACAACAACAATCAGAAAATAATGAATGGAAAAATCGACTGGGTACGCTAAACATAAAAATAATTAAATTCAAAGAAATTTAAATTCGTACTTCCTTTTTTCATGCTAATGTTTTCACGTATTTATTTTTGTTTCTAGATGAGAAACTCTCAGAGTTGCAAAAACTTCAGCTGGAATATGAAAAGGAACGCGTGCTACATCAAGAGGAAGTCCGAGCGGTAACTGCTCGGCATGAGTTGGAAGTAGAGGTCACTGTAAGGAACTGTGAAAATAAGCTTGAGCAACGTAAGTTTTTTTATACTTGTACTTTTTATTCTACATTACAAATTATGTGCCTTCTAAGAATCCAACAGAAAAAAATACTGAGAAAGTAATCAAACAATCTATAAGAATGAAAGGAAACCGAATAAAAGTGTCCATGTTATCTGAAAGTGCCAGTTACTTTCTTTTCGCGTGTTCTGTTAATGCTTTCTTCGATGTACTCAAAATTGTAATACCCTTCACGTGTGCTTACTAAATATCTATATTCGTAGTTTACTCAAAAAACTATATTGTAATGAATTGTTTTCAAAAAATGAAGAGCGTTGAGTGATTTGACAGGAGTGAACAAAATCCTTGGTTTGATTAAAAACCGTTACTCCATAATTCTCATCTCTGTAAAATGATGAGTGGTTAAGAAAAAAGCTATCCTAATGTCAATGTCACATCATGGTACGTAAATGTAGATTAAGTCAGTTTTGTTCCCGGAATAAAATTGACTCTAGGTAGCGATTACGCGATTTTTAACTTTGGAATGGAGAAATCAAATAGAACAAAACAATTTCACATTAGACAATGACAGTAAACATATATATTGACATTGAGCGACATTCTGTTTTTGGTGAAAATTAGTTATCTCAGTTGTTCTTCTGATTATGCAGTAATCTTGAGCACATATTTTTTGTAAAGATAGCAAATATTGTACACTTGTCTAATAATTTGTCAATATAGCGTGAAACATGTAAAATGTTGTGATATATCGTTTGCTCAGTTCTAATTATAAATTAGTTTACCAGCCCCTTCAAAGTGGTCCGAGCTCTTATATCTTAAGACCACATCTTATCTTCCATTAGCACTATGGCACTTGCTCAACTCTGTGATTCATTTAACGGAGACCTCTAATCTCCAGAAAAGGAAATTTACGAATAAATGTTCATAGTGTGGGACAAATTCTACTTTTGTTATCCCAAATGCAATTACATTTCAAAACAGTGAAACAGACAGACATAACAAAGCAAACAGTAACTAACCTTTAAGTATTTGCGTAAAAGAAATGAGCAAAGTGAATTTCCTTGTTCCTAGAAATTTCTCTAGGCATCCGGCAGCAAAAAGGTGCATATTTATTTTTCCTTTGTCAATAATGCTCAGCATCAAGAAAAAAGGGTTAAAGCTTGTTTGCTGCTCCAAGTCATTCTTCAGGAAATCTGCAATCTTTCAATTTATGGTGAAACCCTTTGGTCCTTCTTTGAATTTTCTTCAGTCAGAATATTAGTAATGTATCAACAATGGCTAAATTATTACTTTGTCTCTGTCTTTGTTCTTCTGTGGAGCAAACTCCCCAAAGATGAAAAAACTAACAAAGCAGAAAAAAGGTTTTCCTTTTTGGTTGTTTCTTTCGATTAGTTGAAATTGCTCAGCCATGCAATGTCAAATGCGAATAGGCAATATGATGTTATGCTGTATTCATGCATAAAATAATGATTATATTGATCAGTACAAAATTATTACGACATGTAAATATACACTAAAGGGTTATTGATTGAAAATGAAAGCGACCTTGGATGCTGTTACGAGTTGATGGATGATGCGATGCTAATTGCTCTCTGTCTACCTTTCTTCTTAAATGACTAATAACAGCACGTGGGTATTGAAAGTTTGTATGCGCAACCATGATGATCGCATTTATCAAGATTTTTACATGAAAGGCAAACAAGCAGCAAAAGGACTTTTCTCCACTCAAATCTTTGTCAGTGAACAAAGTAAAGCCTTTTAAATTGAAATTCTAAATGCAACTCGAATATAATTAAAACTAGCACAAAAGCTTTCCATCATCGCGCTCTTGACGTTGCTCAGCAAAATGTTTCTCATTTTTGGAAAGATTTGCTGGAGAGTTTTCCTGTCAGCGAAATTAATTGAATTTAATATATTACTGTCCTTGACAATATTTTGTCACCGTCATAAATTTTTCTCTAGAAAAGGGAAAAGGATTTCGACTATTCTATACGACCATAAGCACGTTGATTTACACAAAAACACGTACCTAATTATTACTTTGATTAAAACGAACACACTCTGAAAGGAATATTAATATCTCCAAACACACGACCAGAATAAAACTTGAAACGCAAAAGGAACACACAACAATAACAGCAACATTAGCTACGTAAGCATATCGAAACACTCCACCTACTCGTTCAAAATGCTGCTGATGATAGTTTTAATGCCAACTTTGGCTTTAAATGTGCTGCTGCTGCTGTTGTTCCTTGCAAATTTGCCTTTTAGCTATCCATACCCATTTATCGTTGTTAGTTAGCAGTAAATGGCATACTATTTTTTGGGGATCGCATCGAATCATACGATTCTATATTAAACACACCATTCGTTTTGATAAATGAGCCAGTGATAAGGGCTGTAATTTACTTCCAAATTTAGAAAGAGTAAGTTGTCCACGCTGATATATTTCATAGGCGAGGAGATAGGGAGAGAAGAGAGAAGAGAGAGCTCAGAAAAGAACAAGCCAAAATCTCAGTGCTACGCAGTGATTCCCTGCTTTATACTCATGCAATAGATCACTTTTGTTGTGCTGTTGCTGGATGACGATAATGGTCAGATTCAGATATCTGTTCGCTTCGCTTACTTGGCAACTAGATAATCTTTAAAATTGATTTTTTGTTTCCGGAATGAATATTTATATCGATCTTAAAATATGTTTGCTTCGGAAAGAAAACGTTAAGTGCGCAGTAGCTATATCATAGCATGCCTTGTATGCCAACTTAAAATTTTTGTACCCCCCCAGATTTTCAACCGTGGTTGCGGGTATGGATAATCTGACGTGAATTTCCTAAGTATTTTACCACGCTGTGAACTTGGCAAGACAAGCACTAAATAATAATCGTGGTTGTGGCAGGAGGAGACAATTTAGGAAATCCATGGTCTTGTTTTATTGTACTAGCCCCTAAAAATTAGTACTGCTCCTGCTGCCCATACTAAAAAAATGATAATAACTACAGACATACATTTATTATTATTATCTTATTATTAATATTAGCAACGACGTCGGTAAAGCGTCGGGCATTCAATGAAGAAGAAGAAGAGTTCACTTTGTCGTGCCTAAACATAGTAGTATAATTATAATTGTAAAGTCATGGCAAACTAATAAAAAACAGATTGTTCTTAATGCTTGGAGATCGAGCAACACCATTATCCTCATCATCATTATCGTCGTTGTTGCAGTCTGGCAACAAGAGCGGGCAGGTTCCTTTATACGTATGCACTTGCAAAAAAATAAGGATTCTGCCCACGCGAGCAAGTTAAAAGAGGAAAAGTTCCTCCTCTTGAACTTGTGACGACGATATGATCATCATGATGGTGGTGATGATGATAATATCCATCCTTTACATCCATCATATAAATAATGCATTGTACTTTTAATCTTATTTTTGGCCCGATTATTATTCAATACGAGTCCAATACAATGCAGTCGTAGCATCTCTCTAGAAAGGCTCGCGTAATATGCAGCAATACTAATGGCAACAATATATTAAGTAGTGCCAATAAATTGCTATATTTTCTGTTTCAAACAAGTATACTTTAAGTAGATGTTTATGGTTGCAGTCTGCTGCAAACTCTTGTGAGTGCGCTAGATATCGTGCTGACATGCTATAGATTCATGTTTTGTCCACCAACCTCCTTCTTTGGCAAACCAACAGCAGTAGAAAATGGAGTTTCATGTTTATTTCTTGATATTTTTGGTTGGACTATTGGGAATAGAGAAAATGTCAGTGATTGACTCTTTCAAGATGTATGTATGTTTGTGTCGTACATATGCCCGTATTTAATCGGGTGGTCAGCGTAAAAACTTGGTACTAGTAGGAGCGAGCAAACTCACTTTTATAAGATTGAGAATGGCAATTGTGCAATGCGGTGTTGTACAAAAATATTCTTGCCAGGCCTTTTTTACAATGGGAAAACATACCTGAGCTCTATAAGCTCCGCAATCACCATTGCCATTCGTCACCACCACCACCACATTTGTCCATTGCATTCACAGTAAAGACGAAAAAAACTAAAATGGGTTTTTACCTAAAATGTCATATCAAATAAATACTCAGAGCGTAGAAGCAGAAGAGAGAGAAAATGTAGTATAAGGCTGCATCCCAACGTCGCATTGTTAGTCAGTTAAACTTTGCACGTCTTCCAGTTCGCAACAGCAACAAACAACTCAGCGAAAAATACAAACAGAACGGAACGCGGACATTCTACTTTTTTACTTCCTTTTTAAGTTTTGAAGGATGTACAGACATTGTAGTTTGTTAAAAAAGTGATTTTGTGGTGCTGCTGGTAGTGCTAGTGGTGGTGTATGTTTCATTAACATCATCGTCATCATCATCACCCTCCTCCTCGTTGTAATAATCAGTAACAACAACTGCTGCAGCGTCGTCAATCTTGGCATACTTGCGCTTCACTCGACGCAATAAATTGTGCACAGAACAGAGGAAACTTTCAGTTTTTTATGGTGGTAAATCTTGTTCGTCTTATTATAATAATAATAAAGTTTCCTCCTCTGCACAAAACGAAACTACAGTTTTGCGTCTCTCTGGAAAGGGAAAAGTAAACAAGGAAGTCTACAGGTCTGGGATTACGACTTGCTTGTTTGCATTTGTTTTGGTACAAACCACACGTACACATACACACTCACGCACGCAAACAAATAAAAAGGTTATGCGCAGATTACGATTCACACGGAAAAAATGATTACATAAGATAAGGTGGTGGTACACCTGACGAAATAAAACGGCATCTTGTTTATGATTTTAAAGTACATTTTTTTCAGAAAAAAATCTGCTGTATTAATCATGTGTATAAAGAAAAAATGTTTTTTTTTAAATGGACGTGGTATATTATGCTGGATTAAGTCAAACCAGCTCATATCGCTCGCTTTTATTCTTATCATGCTTCCTTTTTATTTGTTTATGGTTCACTGAATTTATAATCCCTTTAAACTTTAAACCATTTAAATAACCGATATAAAAAATTTACAGTTGATAAACAAAGTAAAGAGTCGTGCAGTCTAAATGTGCATGTGTGTACTTATGTGTATGTTGAGGGGGATAGCAAAATTCGAGAATTCCATATTGGGCGATTTCAAACCTAATCTACATGATCTGTATTTTCTACATCAGGTTGTTGTTGTTGTGAAAGCATTTAAATATTTACTTGGACTCGATTGACTTGGCTCTAGAGATAGGATTTAGGATGTATATAAGTATTCGCGTTGCGTTCTAAATTGAATTATTAAAAAAACTTACAATGCATAACACCATATAAAATTAATAAGAAAAAGAATGCTTGTTGGCTAACTTGGCTGTATATTCATGTCTTGATTTTTATAGCGTTTCAGTGGCGCTCACAAACAGAACATGAAACGCGTTTTGTAATACATCTAGAAGAATTGTTTTATTTTGTCTCATGCAAGTTAACCGGTACCCACCACCAGCAGAAGAAAAAAATCAATGAACATGTCATAAAATGTTGGCATATATGGCGTGATTAGTTTTCTGATGATGATCATCTTCATCTTTTGCATGATATGATGGGGGACTATGATGACAAACAACAGAAAATGAAAGAAACAAGTTAATATTGATCCTACAAGTTTTAAAGTGTCCATTGTTTACCACAAGATTCCTTTTGCATAAAAATATTAAAATTGTGGGATTTACGTGAAAGTAAACATTCGATTTCTGTGCTTTGATAGGCATAAAGAAGAGAGGGTTGATATTTCTTATTCATATTCTTTTTCTTCTAGTATAGCATATTAGACAGGTCGATAGATTTCTTAGTAAACTCCTTAATAAATAAAAAGAACAACAGTATTTAATTTTGTAAATGTCATGACATCACCAGTGTTCTTTAACTGTACTGGTTTGATTCGTTTTTTCAAAGAATCTAGGAAAAGCGTGGGTAGACACGCTTTTTCAGCTCAACGGCACCGGATTTCATTGAATTGATGATGATCCTGCTGCAACGCTGTTGTTGATGCCATTTTGTTGTCGTTGTCATTGTTACATTCTCCTGATATCATGTCGTTCTATTATGTACCAGCTGAATTTTTTCCTGTGCTTTCTCATTTCAAGTTCCATTCTTGTTTTTTCGATTGTTGACGCCTGAAATAATCCAATTAAAATCACCTGCCATTTGTCCATCATCATCGTAGTCGTCGTCAACTCATCAGAATCAACATCATCGTCATTTTTAGGATGGCGATGATTATCCACCTCCTCCTGCCAAATTTGAAAATTGCAGCATTGTATATGCTGCTAGGTGCACTTACACAGCAAAAAAGTCATGGCACTTTGATAGGATTTTTTATGTGAGTGTAAAACCGGGCGATGCGATGTGATGGTGAATTGTTGCAGCCAAAAAGTATATTGCTGGCGGACTAGGTAATTCTTTTTTTGGGCGAAATGCTTATATGAGGATGATGATAACAACTGAATAACAATAAGCAGATTCGCCTATTTAGTGAATATG
>JAANSP010000352.1:0-23223 GCA_036850745.1 Homidia socia | reverse complement strand
TAAATTTAAACCGGTTTGCTGAATCTTTAAGCTTTGCTTTTGCTGTTATTTGAGAATAGAGCTCCTGCGCGTCTCCATTTGTCCCCGTAAGTTTCTCATGGATGGAGGAGGGACCGGGTTCCAGACCTACATAAAATAGTGTTTAATAATTCAACTTGAATTAGTATTAATTTGTTTTGTTATTTCCACCACAAGCATCTTTCCAGAGTTTATAAGTTTACCTGGTTTATCATCAGTAACTTCTGGTAACTTGTCAAATGATTTTTTGTTTGCCGTTCCTGGGTCTGGATCATTTAACCCCACCATTTTGAGTCACAATCATTATAACTTGATTGCTATTGCAAATAAAAGTAGTTTCACAAAAGAGGCATTTAAACTTTTTATAGATGCGATGAAATTTGCAATTTCTGATCTACTGCACAAGAAGGTGGAATTTTTTATGAATTTATTTTCACTGCACTGAAATTAATACGGCAATATTGACTGTTTCAAAAAATGAAGAACCAACTAACGTAGAAACAACTAACAACAGTCAACAATATTAATTAAAAACCTGTAAAAGCGTTGCGGCGCGGCCTTGTTGTGGGTTCACTCACGTCAGTCATTGAGTCATTGAGAAGAGTGGTTGAAGGAAAACAATATTGTTTTTGTAAATAAACTTTATTAATTTATTTTCACTGCACTGAAATTAATACGGCAATATTAACTGTTTCAAAAAAAAAATCAAGAACCAACTAACGTAGTAACAACAGTCAACAATATTAATTAAAAACCTGTAAAAGCGTTTCGGCGCGGCCTTGTTGGCTTGTTGTTGTCAGTCATTGAGAAGAGTGGTTGAAGGAAAACAATATTGTTGTTGTAAATAAACAAACACTCTAAGTGCAAGAGTCGCGAGTAAGCGAGACTAGAAAGAGAGCAATAAATTACTGGCATAAAAAGTGGCTGAAATTTCTGCAAAAAACCTGTAACTATTTTTTTAGAAGTATCGGTGATCGGAGGAGGTTTAGCTATTACTGCATTTACGTTGTTCGTATTTCATTGTCAGGACAGTCGGAGACAAAAGTGTCAGCCTTCTAAAAGCACAACCGTATGATGATTCACTATTCATGCACTTCCTTCACTTGTTTATGTTTCCACCAGTGCAGTATTGCATTTTGCATTTGGTTGTAATGTAAATACTGCGGGTGCGGACAACGATAGGCAGGCACACGTTCACTTCATTCACACTGCTGAGTGCTGACTGTGCTGGCTGACTAGTGACTCGAACGAGAAAATGAGAGCAAGAGCAACTCTGCTGAACGTGCGTGGAGAAGTAAAGGAAAATTGGTCGATCAACTTTAACTTTGCCAAAATAAACCTTTGTTCGGTTCGGGGTTCGGCTTAAAGCAGTCAGGCATTATCATAGAATATTATGAATTTATTATGACGACTAATAATAAATTAGATTGATCTTTGCACGCTGCTTCTATTTTCTTTACAATATCCGAAATAGGATTCAGGAATTTTTTTTTCCTTTCTATTGTAATTAAAACTGATCAAATGAGCAATTGGGATTAGAGAATTGAGCAATGTGTGAGCGAAAAAGCCTGCATTTAGTGCACTTCACGGAAATGATTTCAACTTGGAGCAGACGATTAGGTTAGGAATAGGATTCTCTTAATTAAATTGTCTTCTACTTGCACTTGTACTGAAAATTAGTGAATGAATGCAATTCGTTGTTGCCTTTTTCCTCCGCCGAGCCGTCACTTTCTTCTCTTTTTCAGAGACATTCGCCTTTTCGGCCTTTCACTCGTCGTCTGTCTATTGATCTTTCAAAAACGAAGTAGGGCATCTACTTGACTAGAACTCTGCTGGAGCTGGATTACTCTACCTACACTCTGCAGAGTGTAGTACAGGGAGGGCAGTGTAAATATGTAGCAGTATAACACTGATAATGATGACAGTAAACAGCCAAAATACAAATAAGTAGCGAAAGCTGAATTTTTGTTATGCGATTTGGAGATTGTAAGTAATTAAAATAGAATAATTGAAAGCGGAAGAAATTAATTTCGTTCAAAAGTGCGACGAAGCCCCAAATTTTTAAAACTCGATTACAGTTCAAAATTTCCCAAAACTGTCATATTTGGATTACTGTTTTCTTGTTTCTATAAAAAACATACATCATCATGCGCCACATGTGTATGATATACTTTGTAAAACTTAAAAGTTAACGGTTACCGTTGACCGATTTGGCTGAAAATTGAACTTGCCCAAGATGAGGTCATTAGTTATTGATTTGATTAGTAATCGTTTAGCGAAAACAGAATAGGAATAGCTGTTCTACTTTTGGACGGACAGACACAAACAATATTATAGAGCTTTCGCTAAAGATGAGCTTTCACGAGCTAGTAAGCAAGAGCTTGAAGTTGAAATGCATAAAAATGTATTGACTTTCTGTATCACTATAGACCAAGTTTAGCGCTAATGTTTACGCATCTTAAAAACATCCTAATAAAGCCGAGGAGCGACTGCTGACTGGCTGAATCTTTTTGTTTACAAAGTAAATTTAGTATTACTGGATTGGAACTAGAAAAGTTCCAATTTTTGGAACCATTTCATAGCGTTGTTGGAAGTGTGAATTTGCAGTTTGTTGCAGTTAGTTTTCTAACTGATATGCTTCGGTTATTTTAAATAGCAGGTACATACTAACAATATTTAATTACACACTCTATTTTATTTAGTACTTTAGTATAAAAGGAAACTTCGACTTGTGTGGAATAAAAAGACGTAATATATTTTTTTGTTTTTACATATTAAATTATAGTAAAAACTTAATGTTTTTATGAATTGCACCTTGCACTCCAGAACAAATAAAAGCTTGCTACAATCATGCTGTTTTCTCCGTTTGCTGTTTGTTAACAATCTTTTATAATTGATGTTTTGTACTAACAAAAGTTATTACAGTGTTCGTTGCGTGTATGCCGATTGCCGACTGTGCAGTCGACGCAAAACTTTTAACACGTAACTTTATCATTTCAATCGTAGAAAGTCAAAAGTTAATGCTTCAGTACTTATTTATTTTCTTGTTTTTAAAGAAAAAATGGACTTGTCAATGAGCACTGGCAGTATATCTGCCCTTGGAATCCTGACGAATTCCCAACCACTAAAAGGCATTCCAATTGTAAAGGATGACGGAAAGAAGGGAAAGAAGGATGAAGTTAAGCTTATCTTCCTTGGAACGTTTTTTCACGACGATAGCAATGTAATGAATCCTGACGAATTCCCAACCACTAAAAGGCATTCCAATTGTAAAGGATGACGGAAAGAAGGGAAAGAAGGATGAAGTTAAGCTTATCTTCCTTGGAACATTTTTTCACGACGATAGCAATGTAATAATGAAACCTGACATTATAGTACATAAACAATGCTATTTTGCAATTAATTTATTGCACGAAATGAACATGATATTATTGAAATGATATTTATTGTAATTACAATAACTTTGTTTCAGGCACTCAATGCTAGATTTGATACAAATAAAAGAACCTACACAAATTAGGGAAATAAGAGTTATTCCACTTGGGGCTACGGTAAATTTGTCCACTGGATCGTATCAGCTTGGGTATGTGTGGCTAATAATAATGTATAAAATGAGTTTAAAAAAATATCTTAAAAGGTTAAAATTACAAAACGTTTTAAACTATGCTTTTGTAGAGCTACAAATCCGTCAGAACTTGATCTGGAGTTTTACTATAATGACCTTCAAGTTCCATCAAAGTCTGCTTTTACCCTACTGCAGAATTTTAGTTTCAATGACAAATGTAAAATACATCTAACTGTGGACCCTGAGGAGCAAGTTATAACATGGAGTTTTACTATAATGACCTTCAAGTTCCATCAAAGTCTGCTTTTACCCTACTGCAGAATTTTAGTTTCAATGACAAATGTAAAATACATCTAACTGTGGACCCTGAGGATCAAGTTATAACAGATGGTTTGATTGTCAGAGGAGTTTATTCCACGATCACATTAGCCGTATACGGCTTCCCAGTAGATGAAGTACCTCTCAAAGAACCAAGGCCAGACCTACAAGCAGCAGAATCTGTCCAAAGAAAGTAGCACAGCAGGAATGACCTCTCCAATTGACTTAACCACATCCCCATTAGAAGTTGATTCTCCTAAAAAGACTGCAAACTCATCGGTGGAGGCAATTCTTGTATCTCCCAATACATCAGAGGATAATCGCTCCGATCTATTAACACCGAGACCCATTCCTACTGCAAGTACTCCTGTTTCAGAATCAAAACGTGGAATCGATGCTGAAACACCTAGAGCTATACCTACAATAACCACCCGCAATAAATTTGAGTCGGCGTTTCCAATTGGTTCCAATCAGTTGTGCACCGATAGAGCCTATTGACAGAGAGAGAGATCCAGTGGAGTCAGACTTGAGCTCAGACGATCATTTTGATTCCAAGTCTGACAATATTATTAAACCACAGGTACAGCCAATAGTAGCTGCACAACCTGTATTGCCAGACTATGCCGAAGATATATCTGATGGCGAAGTGTTTCCTGAAGAAGGTACTATTATACTGCTTGATAAAAACAATAAGAATTTCTTACCATTAAAAAAAACTTTTGTAATACTTTATTTAAAAAAATTAATCACAAGATATGGATACCGAAGAGAAAGAAACAGTGCCAGTCAGTATTACTGCTGAAAAGATCGTCAGTACCCCTCCCACAGTTGCTTAAAGATGTTGTTCCAGTTGCTTCACCTGCAATTGAACCGCTAAGTGATCAAGAGGATTGTCTGTTGGACGAATTTCAAGAGGCAGGAGTTGAGGAAATTGTTAGTGACGAAGAGATGCCAGACTTTCCAGAGTACGAGTACGGGGAATGGGAAGAGCAGTGGACACACATTTTTGGCCCATCATTTAATCCATTTTCAGAAAGCTTTCAAGTTGCTTGTTTGAAGGTTCGTCAACTTTGTTCTTTCTTAATCCGTTTAATAATATTCTTAATTATAAAGAATGAAAACTTGAAAACAACATTTTATAACTTTTTATTTTATACTGAAAACCACAGAATCACAAGGTTTTACAAACATTGGGTCCAGTTACAAAGTCCACACAGGAAATGCATGAATTTTTAACTGCAAAATCTATTGAATGGTCGTAAAAATAATTTTAACAATGACAAAATCGAGTCTTGGGTGCAGGACATGGAAGAATTGGTTCCAATTATTCCGCGGATTTGTTGTGCGGAAGAAAATGTTTCTGAAGGTAAAGAGTCGTAGTCATACCGGATTTCCCGACTTCCATTTTTGTATCATGCTTGCCTGGTGCTAATGAATTTGTTAAACTTTACTGTAAATAGATGTTCGAGATGCGTTACTCTATTGGGCCTCGATAGGGGTTGATTTGTCTTTAGCCAAAACTCAGCCATCCTTGCCCTACAAAACTCGTCACATCAAAGTTGGAATAAAAATCGTTCATGCGTTAGCGTTATCCGGGGAAAAGGTCATCGAGCAATTACTTGAACACAGAATAGACAAAGATGTGATTGAAGGTGGAAAAAGCATTCAACAAAAGCTTGTGGAAATTTTTGAGGAACAGTACATGAGCACCACAATGCGTCTATCAATTTTACGTGCACTAGACTGTCTCATACTCACCAAGGAAGGGTTCCGTTCATTTGTCGGGGATGAAGAAGATGATAACTCCAGCTATGGAAAATTGCTAGAATTCTCACTGAACAAAAATGTGGGCACAAGAGTATCCTTCTCTATTAGATCGTTTTTAAAGAAAGTGAAACTCCTAGAGGATCTTTGTACATTTGAAGAGTTTGTACTCGGAATCGTCAAGAACAGCTCTGCAGAGTTGAGTACTTCTGTTGAAGCTGATGATGTGGACGACTGTGTTCACATTTTGGAGACTCTTCGCGATATGGCGAAAAACGTGGACCAGTATNGGACGACTGTGTTCACATTTTGGAGACTCTTCGCGATATGGCGAAAAACGTGGACCAGTATTTATCCCATCCACTGCGAATTTTGCCTGCTGGCAGTCTTGTAGAACTTCCACCATCAGCAGTTGCAGGACATGACCCCAAGATTTCGTTTATCAAGTCCTTGGAGCAGTACCATTTTGTAAAGCTCTGTACTGTACTCGTCAACAATAAAGACTTGTACGGTAGAACTGGAGGACTTGTTAGTGAGATTATCTCAATTTTACTGGAATGGGAACAGGGTCTGGTGTACTTGTCAAGTGAGTCCGAGTCGACGACAATTTTACTAAAGACATTAGCTCAGTTGGAAGATGATGGGAACAGCGTGTCGCTGTACGCTTGTCACTGCCTGGAGGTAATAAGATGCATCGACAAACTGAGCGAGTCAGTGGTAGATCCAGTCGAACTGGAAAATGTAGGAGGAGTAATGTCCGAGGATGAGAAAAACGAGGATATTGCGTGTTTGCAGACTTTGGTATCGTTCTTGGCTACTCAACTGGGTAGACAGGTCATTGTCTTGTACACTTACAATTGGAGATCTTATTCTACCCTTGCTGAAATGTTTAAAGCCTACAGAAGATTCTCGATTTAAGACATTAAGCATCATAGAGAAAACTGTGCGACGAGGATACGCTAGCAGAGTTGTAGGGTTTATCGTCAGGAATGGAGAAAATTCAGACTTTTTCATGAGAGTAAGGAATTTTAACAGTTATCGGAAGCCTTTGAATTGACCAGTAAAGTTACCCGTGAATTTTACATTTTGAATTGTAATCTTTTTCAGCATGGAGCAAAAATTTATGAGATTGTCAGCGATATGGAGGAAGACACAGAGGGGCTCACAGGAAACTTGTCGGATGTTCTCCCTTTCTTGCGGTCAACTTTAAATCCAACGTCGTTTTCTTTGGAAGGAATCGAGGATCTTTTTAGTATTATTAAGTCCAATCAAGATACTTTGCTACGTGCGAGAACTGATCGGAACAACTGGGGATATCCACCTGAAATGATAACTGCGTTAAGACTTTTAAGTTCACAAGGTAAATCTGCTTAAAATTGGCAACAACTCTAGTGTTTTATGTGTCAATTTAATTGAAATTAAATGTATCATTTGGATCAAATTGTTTTTTTCTTCATTTTTACAGTTGTTCCTGGTCAGTCAGATGATGTGAGAAATTGCATTGCGGCAGATGTTGATGATATGTTAATCAAGGAACTAAAGTATGAGGTTGCACTTGTTAAACTTCATAGTGTAGATGCAATTTCGACATTTGTGTCGATTCTCCAAAAAATAACAGATGACTTAAACGGTCAACCCGGAACTCAGTGCCACACGCTGATTACTGGGAAGGGTGATGCACTTGTGAACCTTTTGTCGCCAATGATAAGGATTCTTCGTCGGATAATTTCACAAGTTGTTCATGTTAGAAAGACAGGCAAGAAAAGAAGAATAACCCACCATCGTTTAAGCGTAGTGCTGTTTTTTGGGTTTTTACAAGTGTCTAATCTGACGTTATTTTGATTTTTTTTAGAATTCAAGGATACAACTGCCATCACTGTTTTACTGAAAGTATACAGTGTGATAGAAAGTATCCCGTCCACCGCCCCGTGCTACAGAAGATCTCGTGAAATCGCACAAAATATTATTGGATCTCTACTTGCGTACACCATTCCAGCTCTAAAGCAAGGCGTTGAATCTGAGGAAGAGTTAAATAAGAGCACATGGACTGCGGTTGTCTCTGAAATAATCAAGTACACAATGGAGGAGCCTTCAACTTTCCAAACTGGCATAAGTATCTTCTCAGAACTACTCCCCTTGCCCCTTCCCTATCGCATCAAAGATACCTCTGAATGAAGCAGAATGCTTAGAAAACGTCAAACTAAGGAGACTTTGGAGTGCGTATATACATGGACTATCCTCAAGAATTCAGGAAATGATTGGTGTTCTGTGTGGCTCTACCAATTCCAAGCTAATCACACTGCTAAAACGCCTTTGTGTTCAGCTAGCAGACTTGTCAGCTTCGACGTGCATGGTAGTCTGTCGTGCGGTTTTGGACGCTATTCAGCTGTCCATTGAAGGTGACATGGAGCTTCAACAGCAGCAAATTCAAGGTGACTCACAGCAGCATTCTTCTGGTGCGTCCGCAAGTGCATCTCAAAATTTATCAATCAAGGCGTGGCTAGATCAGTCCAAAAACCCAAAGTTACTCTCTTGCTCTGGTAATACAGCAAGGCTCCTTGGCTTCTTATCCTCCTTGGTCAACAATTCCGGAACGATTAAAAGTGGTATTATGCAAGCACTTCGCGGCGTACTCAAGTTGGATGAAAAGTACACTGATTTAATTACTCAGTTTTGTTGTGTACTTACAAATAATGCTGGATTCTCTTCGCCCTTACCCCCAAGTCATGTGCAAGCGCAGGAAAACATTGTGACAATTTTCCAGAGTTTATGTGACCAAGAAATCAACATGATTGTGCCCATGTATGGTTTCACTGGAAAAATATTTGACTCAAAATTCGTGCTAGCAAATTCACTTCCTCCAAAGGACTTGTTTATCACGATTTGTAACTCTTTCATCATGTACGTTAACAGTACTCCATACAAGTTATCCGACAGTCGAGTCATGGAGGGAGTACTTAGGGGATTGGAAATTATCTCGGAAACAGAGTATGGATTTTATCACATAAAAAGTTGTATTGAAAAGGCAGCAGGCCTTTTCAAAAACATTTTGGTAACTTTGAGTGAGACTGACTTGACAAAGACAGAAACATTTGATGCCATATGGTCTTGCATTTCTTCAACTGTGGAGCTTCTCAGATCTTTAACATCGCCAAGACATGGTTCAGGAAGCAATGTGACCAATAGGGCAAGTGTGTTGACAAAACAGGAGTTCAAAAATGCAGTGGATTGGAACGGATTTTATAAAAAGACAGAAGAAGACCTCCAAGAGGAATCAGAAACAAAGACAGAACCCATGGACGAAGATGATGATGATGTAACCTCTCCGAAAAATTTTTCTTGGTCAAATTCTGCACACCCTCTTGCCAAACTATCAAGAATTTTATCAAAGTTTCTTATTCGACTAAATGAAAACCCCTCAACACAGGCGCAAGTAACTATTGAAGCCACAGAAGTAGAAAACACAACATCTATGCTTACAACAGTTATGGAGTTTTTGGAAGAAGAAAAGGAGTCTGGGGAAGTATCATCTGAAACGTTGCTACCATCTCCTGACTTGGTTCAAGAACTGTTTAGTAAACGACCCGTTTTTGTTATCGTTGAAAAGTTGGGCTCAGAAAACTTGCCACCCTTTTGGTTGACATCCATTCCCCCTGCATTCGACCTAGATTCGGATTACTCTGAATCTGATTTAGTGTCGTATGACTTAAGTGAACTTTGTCACTCTTATTTTCCCGATTTGGACATGGTCAAGGAGTTGGAACGATTCTACAAGTCAAGTGACGGAGTCAATAATATTGACAAGGAAGATGTACATGCTGGTATCAATGACAGAACCAAAGTGAAACTATCAAGTGAACATCCACCGCACTCTGTACTGATACAACTTACATCACACAGAAAACCTTTTGGTTCACATCTCCGTGGGGGTATGCGAGGTGGCTTTGGAAGAGGACTTTCCAGCGGTTCTGGTCGAGGTTTAGATCCATTCAGATCTCGACCACCCAACACATCTCGACCTCCTTCTCTTCACGTTGATGATTTTGTGGCATTAGAATCATCCGGTCAAAGTGGTTCAGTCGCTGCAGCATACAACAAAGGTGGCCTCCGAAGTGGTATGGATAACTTTAATAGTCGAGGCGGCCGTGGCAATACAAGAGGTTCTCTCCTTGGAAGACCCTACAATGACAGGGGTAGATTCAGAACTCCACAAGGTGGTGGCTCCTCATACTTTGGCCAAAGGGGTGATAATCAACAGTCATCACTTCGGAGGGGATCTCGAGGGGGAATTGGGAAAGGCTACGGGAACGATCAGAGATGGTCTTCTAATGGGGATAATCGGGACAACTCATCTCCTTATAACAGGCAGGATCATTCTGGGGGGCGCAACATGTACGACGACAACAACAAGTTCCGCTCATCCACTCCAACAAGGTCCCAAGTTTCCTCCGGGGGCGGGCTCAATGCGCGTAACCAACCCTACTCCATCACGAAACTCTTACAGGGAAGCACCTCCCATGGGAAGAAATAGCAATAACTCAGTAGGTGGAATTGGCAATAACAATCCAGTGCAAAGGTGGAGAGATCGCCAACGACCGTTTAACAGATAAACTTTTAATTAATTTGTGTCTAAAAAAAACTCTTTCCCTGATAATATTTATGAACAGAAATGATCAGTCAGTGTACAGGAAAGTTTTACGGTAATTACTAATTACTTTGCTTTATTTTATGTCTCTGTTCAAAAAATAATTTTTATCTTTTTGTTTATTCTTATGAAATTGTTATATACGTTTATGGTTCCTAATTTGTAAAACAAAACCATACTAATAAAGATATAGTAAAATCTTTAAGTACTGCGAAATAATTAATGTGTTTATCTTAAAGATTCATTCATTTTTATTGTGCTCATCATATTAATTAATCAAATCATATTTTTGCATTGCATTGTCATTTGGGCTTTCTAGCAAGTGTATATATATGCGAAAGAAAAGTGAGAAAGTGGATGGTCCTCTCTCTCCTACTACTGCAGTGGTGAAAGTAAACATCATCGTTCATCGAGCGAAGCAAGGGCAACTTTGAGCAAAACAGGTGAGCCGCGTGAAGTGCTGCTTAAACAGCAACATCAACATGCTTGCACTTTGCACATGAAGAAAATATTCATCTGCTGACAAGCGAATCAAGCAAGAGGTGCATGCATGCATATTGCAAAACAACAAAAAACAATAATAAACATGTTGTGCGCTTTTGTGAGCAAGAGCAAAGAAGAAAGCATGTGTTTTATCATCGTGTATAAATAAATTAACTTTTCAGGAGAGAAAGTGTGCAAAAAGTTTTTTTTAATTGAAAACCGATCTATTAGTTTAATCATTTTCACTTTTTTAGTTATCATTTACTCAAATTATTGTCTTGTGGCTGTCATTATCAGTCATCAATAATTATCATAAGTTTTCCCGTGCCTTTTCTTGGACATTGGATAGAAATAAAAACTATTTTCATCCATCACGCTTTTATTATAATACTGTCTTCTCCAATACTGCCAAGTGCCAACTGCGCTGTTCTTTTTTAGTGTCTAAAGGGTTCTATTCATCTTCTATTGAAGTGACAAACGTGTGTGATACTAGAACAGTAAAGTTTCATTTAAATTTTAAAACAGCCAACAGCAAGTGTTGAAAGCAAACATGTCATCTCCAACAGTTATTGATGAATCCAAGTTGGAAGAAGTGATTAAGTTGGAACTGGCTAATCAAGAGGATGGGGATAAAACTAATGGAGTAGATAAGAATGACGAGATGAGTCCTCCCCCGCCTCCTGTAAAGAAAATAAAGTTGGAAACGGAAGTGACCTCTGCTTTACCACACCCGACAGCCATAGACAAGGTTGATGAATTGACCCCATCCTCTGTAGTAGTAGTGGTGGTATTGAAACATGAAGACAAAGGCGACGAAAGTGTTGACGTGGGTTCTGATGGTGGAACATAAAACAAGGATGACCCAAACTGATTATCGTAATGATATTCTTCGCGTAAGTATTATTTTGTAGTTTTGATTTGATTACTTCAGCAAGCTTTCAATCGTGTACCCCTCATTTATTTGATTGCTGGTTTCTGTAAGCATCAAGATCTTGCACTTAAAAACTATTGAATCATTTCTCTAAGCTATTAAAACAAAAATGAAAAATAAACCTCAAAAACGTAAGAACGTAAATTTTACACAGCCAATAAAATTGCCGCTTATTTATAGTTCATGAAGGAATATTCAAAAATGTTCCTTATTTAGTTTTCTCTGAGTAAATGGTAGCGGGAATAGCGGAATAGAAATTCATGCATTTTACAGTTTCACACACCAAATAATACTAATGCAATTTATAACTTGTTGTGATAGACTGCAACGTAAAGATTTTTAACATTTAAAAGTCCTTAAGTAAAGAACTATACTATAACTTATCTTAAGCGTTGAAATTTTAAAGTTCTCTGGACTGGTATTTTTTTGTCGACAGTGATAATATCATTAAAATTCATAATCAAAATGTTTTTAAACTACCTTGCCCTATTTAGTACAGCCTTTTATGAACTTTCAGCTCTGAACTACACAGAGGAATATTATACAATTACTGAGCATTCGAGTTTTTTCTATTGTATCTCGGTATTTATTCAAGCTTGCCGTTCATTGACTGACTCTTGAATCAGCATTCAGTTGCGTGCTTAGCTCTGTCACGAGAAGAAAATAATGTACTTCCTCCCTCAATTTTGATGCAGCTTTTGATGGAATGTCAAGTGGTGAGTGAGGAAGGAAGCTCATTTTGGTTCCTCTCTATCGCTTCCTTAACTTTTGCATGCAACACAGCTTGGCATTTTTAAACTTTTAAAGACAAGAGCAAAACGGCAGTTTGTTATATATGAAATACCTGGTGAGATAAACTTAAGTTCGAAATGAAGATGAGTTATTTTTTGTAATATAATTATCACGCTTGCATAATGAATATAATCATGTGAAGAGGGAGATTGTTATTAAGACAAGTTTATCTTGCGTGCAGTCTTTCTGCCTGCATTAGGTAGTATAAATGTCGTGACAGTTAGTTGTGTAAAAACTTTACGGACTTTCAACCTGAAATAAATAAGGGAAATTATTACTCTGTTTTCAGCCTCTCTGTGTAGTCCTGTGGTGGTTGGGCTCATTACTGTTTTTCCCCTTTTTTATTTGATGCGTGCAAATGTTATTCGTCAACAGTGTGCGACCCAAACTACTCCGATCTTCAGCTTGCATACGTTGACTGTTTGCACAATAATACTTTGCACGTAGACAGAAGATATCATATTTTCCAAGCTTTCCACCTACTAGTTGCCCCTGTCACATTATGTAGATATTATGTACGATGACGCTACTCCATACACAGGTAAAAAGACGGTATACAATGGTGGATTATTGATATGCATGATGTTCATTCGTCCACCATTATTAAATAGACTACTGCCACTGCAGACAGTTGCCATTCATTATCTCTCTACTTTCGCCCTAAGCTTTGATTTCATTATCATTTCTTCGTCTACTGTGCGGTTAATGTTAATAGTTCTGTTATTATTAACTTCCCATTTTATGCAGCCAATTCATGCATTTATTTAATTCAATTCATTTGCATGTCTGCGGAAAAAGCAGTTGTCATTCACATGAACAATAATGATTGTTTTAAGTAATTATCAATTCTTTTAGAAGAAACGTCTACGTTGCTTTGATGGGTTTAAAAAAGCTTATTTGACTTTCTGTTTTGGAACTTTTCAAATTCAAATCTAATCATAAGCATCCTTGTAAATATTTATCGACTCTCTAAAGCGCATCATTTTTTAAATTATTACCACAAAGAAGCGAACACAACGACAACTATTCTGGTCCTCACGGTGAATGATATAAATAAATTGCAAAAATACTATGCAATGCATAGTATGCATTATCCTTGATGTAGTGACTAAATAGTAGTCATATAGTTTTTTCATTTTCCTTTGTGTGTACTATTTTTCCTAGTTTATGCATCCAGTAGTACTAAAAAGGTTGCTTGTAAAGCATGCTTCAATAAATGCTCATTATCCGCGTAGCATCTCCAAAACTATATATGACCTTGCGACTAGATTTTAAAAAACACCACGTAGGCATATTATTTTGTTGACACACAACATGCTGATTTTTTGAACAACCCTGTAGACTCTAGTTATGTATAATATGGAGGCAAGTCAGTTATAGCTTATAACTTTCGCCTGTACAAAAGAGAATCATCTTAAATATTTGTAAAATTCCACTTTCCAGCGATTATGGTGCTGCTAGAACTAATCGGATCACAGACACAAATATTTCATGCATGAGAAGACGAATGGCTTGTTGAACCTCTTTTTCTCAAAAGCCACTCAAGCAACAGCTCAACCAGCAGCAGTATAGCCATATAGCCCCATTTCATCTCTCCACATCTCTTGTTGCTTCTTTTACCACTGTATCTGTCTTTTGTAGAGGTATCTGTTGTTCTTGTAGTGGATGCTGGAAACAATGCATATTATTATTACACTTGGTCGTTTAATAGAATTATATAATGGGTCTGTCATTGTAAAAATGCCTATTATGCTTGTATAATTCTATGCTTCGTTCGTAATGAATCCACACTCGGCACGGAAATGCTATTATAATTTCATACAACAATGCATGCTCCTGAATTTTAAACTATGTTCTATGCACAGTTCATTTCTGGCTCTTCCTTGCCTGCCAGAAGCCAGAAAAAGGAAAACCAGACGGGAGTAGACCTAAAAGGAAGAAAACAATTACCTCATTAAGTCCAGCCAGCCGTGTGGTAAAGCAGATGAGCACACACACTATCTCAACCAAAGCCACACGGACAAATAAGCTTCTCCTGAGACGAGGAGTAGAAACAAGAGTGAAAAAGGTTGGAACACTCCATCTTTTCTTGGTCTTCTTCCTGTGTTGTGTGAGTGAATGCATATATAAATGTGCTACATCACTTTCCCTCTTCTACTTGAATTTTAAAGGGAAAGAAAAAATAAGCCTCTTGACTTTTTCGTTGTCCCACTAGGAGAACGCAGAGCACTCGACTTTTTTTTACTTTCTAGAGTGCACCTTTTTTCAACCAGCAACTACCAGTCAAGTAGTTCGGGCAAACAATAGCATCCAGAGCAAGACAAGGATGATTGCGTAGATAGTCAATAGAATAGGAGAGATGGGTACTTATACTATAGATTAGTGCTTAGCTTTTTATTTTATAGGAGAGAAAACAAAGAATGTGGAAAATATTAAGAAAAAAGCCCCTTTAAAAATTATCGTTGAACTTTTTGAATCTTCTGGATGCGACGGATTATTTGGGATGATAACTGAGCAGGAAGAATAAATGCGCAGTTAATGCTATCAAATAGCGCGCTCTCTCTCGTTCAATCGAGCTAAAGTTTATTGTTTTATCTAAATGAAATGAATGCTACTATAAGTAAAGGTATGCCTAATCAAACTCGGGTAGAATTAAAAAGCAAAAAACTAAAACTAGTCAGGTGTAATCATCCAATCATTCTTCGATGCCGTGAGGGAATGGCTAAAAGAAGAAAGGAAAATGTTAGCTTGGTTGAATCTGATGTTGTGTGAGCGTAATAGAAATCGGATGAGGAGAATTTAGCACTCATCATGCTTCCAATAATTGTGGTAATTACAATTATCGTCATCTCATCATCATCCGTGTGCTGTAGTTAAAGTTTATTGTTTTAAAGGTATGCCTAATCAAACTTAGGTAGAATTAAAAAGCAAAAAAAGAAACTAGTCAGGTGTAATCATCCAATCAATCTTCGATGCCGTGAGGGATTGGCTAAAAGAAGAAAGGAAAATGTTAGCTTGGTTGAATCTGGTGTTGTGTGAGCGTAATAGAAATCGGATGAGGAGAATTTAGCACTCTTCATGCTTCCAATAATTGTGGTAATTACAATTATCGTCATCTTATCATCATACGTGGGCTGTAGTACTTGCGTTTTCATTCCACTGTAATTTACTTTAATAAAATGGAACAATTGAGTAAATTAAAGGGTAAGTTATTACTATGATGGTAAAGTAGTTTCAGTTTTTATAAGGTAGATAAAAAGTAAGAGTGGTGTAATTTACCATCTGGTGTGGAAATAATGCAGCACTTTTTGTTCACCTGTATTAATCATATGAATGACGTATTTAGCAGATTTAAATACGTTTCTTCTGTCAGTTCTGTCTATAAAAAGTTGGTTGAAATGTAAGTGCACACAAACATGGTGCATTCAACTCAATGAACTGGATGATCTAAATATGGTATGTAGCTCTCATCGAATCAGCTCTGCTCATTAATTCATTATTTCGACTGCATTATACACATGATTACATTTTTATGAGAAAATAATAGTTTGTTCGATTCAACTCTATTTCTTCTGTCTATAAAAAGTTGGTTGAAATGTAAGTGCACACAAACATGGTGCATTCAACTCAATGAACTGAATGATCTAAATATGGTGGCTCTCATCGAATCAGCTCTGCTCATTAATTCATTATTTCGACTGCATTATACACATGGTTACATTTTTATGAGAAAATAATAGTTTGTTCGATTCAACTCTACGTAATTTTTTGGCCTGTTGACTCCGTAATGAGTAGGCTCAAGGGGAATAGAAACCAATCAAAATCTGGCGGAACAATGCAAGGAACAGATTTTTATTTGAATATCAAATTATAGAATATGGTAACTATATTATGTATCTATGAGTAGGCTCAAGGGGAATAGAAACCAATCAAAATCTGGCGGAACAATGCAAGGAACAGATTTTTATTTGAATATCAAATTATAGAATATGGTAACTAAATAATGTATCACGTATCTGGTATCTCTGAACATATAATACGTAGAAAAAATTTTGCTCGTCTTAGCAAAAACATGTACTTCCACCATTTTCTATTTTAATTCACTTGTGGTAAATATATGGTAGTTCCAATTTTTTGGAATCCTTCCAGTTCTAATATAATAAAGATCTTCATCTCTACTAAAACTGTGTTATATTATGTAAAAATTTTGCATTGTAGTACAAAAATAAGGCAGCTCAATGTAGATAGGTATCGGCAAGTCACTATTACATGAATCAATAGCTTTGAAAAAGTGCGCTCGTAGAAAATATTATTGATGATTAGTGTAGTATATTTCAGATAGCTATTTGCAATTACTTTTATGACCAGTATCTTTGAATGACCTCGTATATTATCCTTAAAAATTACAAGGGCTTGATCAATGAATAAATGACAAATGGCAACACATTTTATAACTTAGTTGGTCGTAGTAATATTGAGATAAATATGATGACCATATATCTAATAAATGTTAAGAAAGTAAAAAAAAAGCAAAAACGAAAATTAGATTCTTTTCAAAGTATGTGTGCAATATACAACTCTCTTAATACGTTGCTTATCCAAGGAGCTAAAGTGCCATTCGGATTTCCTAGAAGTGAAAGAAAAACGTATAAAGAAGTCATCTCTGTTTCCTATGCTCTAGTGATGGTGTCACGTGGGGTTTAACAGGAAGGGCTGAAAAAGGGTCGCACATGCACGTATACCTGCATTTCCATTTTTCGTGAACAGTTTTTGTTCATTTGTCATTGCAAATTGCAATGATGACTGCCGGAGATTCTTCTTATCCCAGCGCTTCAGGCACTAAAGGCAGAACAGCGAAGAAAATATAACATTTTCTCTTTACCAAGTTGGCCCATGAGGCATACCTTCGTTTCCCAGGCCAGTTGATGGTGTCACGTGGGGTTTAATACGAAGGGCTGAAAAAGGGTCGCACATGCACGTATACCTGCATTTCCATTTTCCGTGAACAGTTTTTGTTCATTTGTCATTGCAATGATGACTGCCGGAGATTCTTCTTATCCCAGCGCTTCAGGCAATAAAAGCAGAACAGCGAAGAAAATATAACATTTTCTCTTTACCAAGTTGGCCCATGAGGCATACCTTCGTTTCCCAGGCCAGTAGTCAGCAAGGTGAGGTTATTCTCTTTGTCGTAAATAAAAGGGAGAGGGAGAGGAAAGAAGAGCATTACTATTTTGGCAGAACAGCGAAGAAAATATAACATTTTCTCTTTACCAAGTTGGCCCATGAGGCATACCTTCGTTTCCCAGGCCAGTAAACAGCAAGGTGAGGTTATTCTCTTTGTCGTAAATAAAAGGGAGAGGGAGAGGGAGAGGAAAGAAGAGCATTACTATTTATATCCATTGTTCATGTACAAATGGCTTACTCTTACTTGGTCTTTAAGTGGACCAGTTGAGAGAGAAAATGCTTCAAAAGCTTGTATATAGCCACTAGCATGGCTCGCTTACTTGTTTCATTCCGTCTCAAATGGTCGTGAACAATATGATGGAAAGATATTATAGAACATACGTCTTGTTACCTCTGCAGGTCCCGGTTGTTTTTTCTTGCAAGTATTTCCAAGTATTATTTTCTTGCTCGGCCCCTTCCCTTCAGCAGACACAAGTCGTTTTAATATTACTCAGACTTAGAGGACATTCAAGTAACGCCATCACTTTAGTCGTTTCCTAGTACTAGTGTCCAGATGCAGAGAGAAAGTGGAAAGAGAGAATGACAGAAGGCCATAAAGTTTTTTCATACCGTCCGGCCCAACTCTACTCTTTTGAGAATTTCTGCTTTTCTTGTTTTTCAACTATTTGTTTCAGTCATACTGCGAATGTAATAATACTTTTTTTATACAATTTACCTCTGAATCCTCGCTATAATCACGGTACACTAAAACGATAAATGCAGAAAAATGGCTCGCTCACTTGTTGTGGAATTTTAATGGGAGCAAGCATTTCCTTATGAGTTTTTAATTCAATTTGGAAAGATAAATTATGTTATATTATATTACCACCACTTTTGTCTTTATTTTTTTAGTCAGTGTAATGTTTTGGATGTGACTATTTGTCGAATTTAAATATATATAATTCGGTATCTAGTATTTCTACATATTTCAAAACTTTTGAATAGTCTCTCATGCAGTACTTCTTATCACAACATGCGTACAACATGCGTCAGTTCATATTTTACCTTCTTTCTGCCTTTAATTTTGAAACATACGAGGAATTCTATTGATTCCCCTTCTTCTTTCAGCCTTTTCAGTTTCGGAATTGAAATGGGAATTGAAACGGGAATTGAAACGGGAATTGAAACTGAACCTATGAAGATATGAGCCAAGTGAAAGCTTGTCTGCTCTATCCGTGACTCTCATTTCTCTTCTCTACACAGCTCTAGTTTAACCAACATCCATCATCTTTTGTTTCGAGTCTCTCATGTCCTATTATGTATTATGATTAGATATATTTTACTGTTACACCACATATTATTATCTCGTCACAGTCACATTCAGATGATCACCATCAACGTAGACGGATGGTGAAGCTGGAGCGCACCAAAGTTTTTTTGTTCTCTCTCATTTCTACTAAATTCTCGCAAAAACTGAAAGAAAGGTTTAAATACATTTGAATGAATGGATAAATAAAACGAGTAGTTTTAAGGCTCCGTTTCTTCTCCTTCCTCTGTGTGTTCCAAATGCTCTGGTGTAGATGGAAATGCCAGAGTTTAAATTCAATAGAGAGAATGAATGCAGCAGGAGCCTGTTATAATTTCCAGTATGCCTAGTAGTACAAACACTAATTCATATTTAATTTGACAAGGGGATCATTCTTCAAATTGAATGGATTTGTTTGGCAAATCCAACATGGCAAGACCAGACAATGCAATAATGTTCGTTTGTAAACATATTGTTCACGAGTGGCAAGGGAAGAATGAACCACAAAACACACACAGTGGTAGTGGTGGGAGCTGTGCAAAACATATAGTAATGCGAGCACAGGTGCCCATTTATTTTCCTTCTCCACCTCCGGCGGATGTCGATCTGTATATTATTCCATTGCTCTCTACCTGTCTGCTTTCATTCATCCACAGGACAATTTACTGCACCTGAAATGTGGAACAATGAGCAAATTTTTGCAGAAACGAAACGAGAGTACGCATAAAAAACTTTTCCATTAAAAAAGTCAAAATGCTATGTACATTATGCTATGAGATGGATAAAATGGATAAATGGAATTTAATGAGCATTGAAATAATTTGCAAAAGTTTACTTTTTCAGGGAAAGTTGCACTGTAGCACTATGCTGTACATGGAGTATTACAGTCATTATTTTGTAATGTTCTACCTCCTTATAGTTTTTACCTATTTCTAACACTCGCTCACCTACATTCACCATTGACACCACAAGAGCAGAAGCTGGAAAAGTACCGAAGCTTTACCTAATTAATGCTCTCCCGCTCCAGTGTTGCGAAACAGTACACGCTAAAATGAATGAATAGGCTAAATAATAATTATAATAGAAAAGTTGTTTTTTGGAATAACAAAAAGTTGTACGGAATAAAATGTTGTATATACTTGGGTTGTTGGATATTTTAGAAACTAGAGAGGTTCTTAAAAACGGATGATGGAATGGTTCCTCTTGTTTTCCAGAAAAAGAGAATAACAAAGGAAATTATTCTGCTATTTTGAAAATGAATGGTATGAAGCTTTGCTGCTTGTGTGTGCAGAATAAAATGAATGTATGATACACCATATCAATTTCTCATTTACATTTTTTCCCTAAAAATGCGAATAAGAAATTACCGGGTTCCTGCATAGCATAGCAGTAGTGTCCTGGTCTACTACTACTTGTTGTCGTTTACTATGTGCGTGCGTGCTCTCTCAATTCACTACAATGACGAGAATTGAATTGCGTGATACAATGAATAAAAATACCTTGAAAAAGAGAATAACAAAGGAAATTATTCTGCTATTTTGAAAATGAATGGTATGAAGCTTTGCTGCTTGTGTGTGCAGTATAAAATAAATGTATGGTACACCATATCAATCTCTCATTTACATTTTTTCCCTAAAAATGCGAATAAGAAATTACCGGGTTCCTGCATAGCATAGCAGTCGTGTCCTGTTCTACTACTACTTGTTGTCGTTTACTATGTGCGTGCGTGCTCTCTCAATTCACTACAATGACGAGAATTGAATTGCGTGATACAATGAATAAAAATACCTGAAAAAGGTTGTTGGTTTGCCTTTCTGCATGGAGCAAATAAATAGGAATAAGAGCAAATTTAACATCAACCACCGCATTATCCGCTTCTATATCGCCACAATATTTTTCGTGGTTTACATGCAGCATAATATTTTGTTCGAGTACTGCTATTGCTTGTAACGACAGTCATATAAGATATTATAATGTGACTTCCGTTTGGTCGGTTAACTGTTGCCGTTAACTTTACACACGCTAGAACACATTGAAAGGCAATAATAAGTGTGTGCTGAAATGTGTCAAGGTGTGTTTTATGTGAGCAGGTATGTTGTGTAATTTCACAAAGTACTGATTCTACCCTTTTACCCTTTCCTCCCACTACTGCACTATAAAAATACATGCCAACTTCTAGACACGGATGATAGTTTTAAGCACTTGAGCAGCTTAAAGCGATGGCTGATAATTCTTATATGGGATGAACTCTGCTGTTGATTCTGTTCCTCTTGCACGGTAGCGTCAAAGATGCAGCTATGTTTTTTGGACAAAAAGAAAGGAGAGTTATTATCGTGTGTAGTTTATTGCGTGCACATTCCTTTTTTAATGTTGTTGAGTTAAGTTGTTTGTATGTTCGTAGTGCACATCTCCTCTTAAAACCACGAGTTCAAACCACAAGATACAGCCAATTTAAATAGTAATCCTTTTAATTTGAAAATTGGAATGCCATGTAGATACAGTCAATCAAATGGGGAGTTTTATTCCTTATCCTAACCTAAACAAAACGGACATTTGTGTTCTATAAGCTATGGAATGAAAAAAGAGAACAGGTATGCGTCAAATGCATGTTGTTGTTGTCCTTTTCTAGCATATTTATTTATTCGAAACTGGGGTTTGTGAGAATGAGAACGGCCTGCTCACAAAATCTAACGTAATTACTGGGTAGGCCTGGGTAGGTACATAATTTCTATTTAGGTAGCGTCCCGTTGCAAATAAATACACTGCACCATATCGTATCAATTAGGTACACATATAGGATGTTTGTGCTATTTGGTCTAGTCTACTGTTGTATTTACAATGAATCGTCGGTTGCGTATATCCTCCTTGTCTACCCGCCTTTTCTACTTTCGTGATATTTTATTTTCATGTGCGTAGTAGTGTCTGACTAGTCTATCTACATATTATGTACTCCACTCGCTGTTCGGGACGCTGTCGATTAGCAGAAGACGAGATTTATAGGCAGAAAAGAAGCAAAAAATCTCTTCCAACGGAAAGAAACTAGTAAGAACAGCACTATTTGATGGAGAAAACGTGCATATATACCACCATCATTATTAGCATGAGAAATGCAATATATTATCCTGCGTAGTACTTTAATGTTGTAATGCATCTGAGCAGTATCGTATATAATAAAACTGTACAGTTACTCAGTTCTCATCTTCTTGAACACATCAGCATTATCCATCCTTATCACATTCTTGACGGCGTCGATCGCACTGTCATGCGACCAAAAAGCTTAAAAGCCAACAAAACTTGATAACAAACTTTATTTCTTCGGCCTGCCTGGTTGACTACTGCTCCTACAACCATCAAGTTGCCTACAACTAAAGCATCTCATTCAAGTTATATACACTAAACGCTTTTGCTCCTTTTTCTTGCTGTCTGCAAACAGACATAAAGTCGACACAAAGTACCTATTATTATCTCACCAGTCACCACACACAATAATACTGCTTTTACTGCAAGTATCAAGGTCACTTCTTTATAGCGCTGTTAGCATCAACATCATCATTAGCCCTCTAATAAGGCCCAGGAAAGAAAGTTTATTACAGACCACAGTGGCGAAAAACTTACAAAATTGACCATTCTCTATGATCCCCGTAAATACACTGGCTTTACCCACAAGCGTAGTAAAAATCGTGGCTGGGGGTGTGAGGAGAAGGTAATTATTCGTAACGTGAAAAAGGAGAAAATGCAATTTGGGTAAAAGAAGTGGGAAAAAAGAATGGGAGTGATACAGTGAAGAAGAGAGGGACATAATCTGCATGCAAACAAGTCTTTTATCCAGACACAGCAGCGTATATTGTCTTATTTTTTGTATTACTTCGCTTTTCTTGCGGTTGTGTGTACGTGCATTATAGATGGATAGATATACTACTGCAATGTCCTACGGTTTTTGTGTGCATACCCTTTCTATTTGCCATATTCATGAAGTGAACTCTTCATTTTCTTTCCCACTATCACACTTTCCATTCTCGCAAAGTATAGCGTCGTAGTATAGTTAATTAATTAGCATGTAGGTACTTTATAAATGCCTCTTGTGTCTTTTTTGTATTCCACTGAGAAAGAGTCTAATTTCTTGCTTTCATCTTTAAAGAAAAGAAAGGATTTTAAAAATTATAAACCTTTTTATTATATAAGGTTTGGCTTAAAAGACTATAGGACGGATTTTGACCTTAACACGACGACTATCCAGT
>JAANSP010000351.1:0-23258 GCA_036850745.1 Homidia socia | reverse complement strand
TCCTCAACAATATGGATCGTTTACTAGTAGTGGCAAATCGACTCCCAGTCACTCTGAAAAGGAACAATGGTGCATGGGAATTTGGACCTAGTGCTGGAGGGCATGTTTCGGCATTGGAAGGTCTCAAGAAAACCAATTCATTTATCTGGGTTGGATGGCCTGGATTCGAAGTTCCAGATCATGAAAAGGCAGACCTTGAGCAACAATTATTGGATGCCAGATCATGTTTTCCTGTATTTTTACCGAAAAATATAGCAGAAGGATACTATAGTGGATTTTCAAATAGTATTTTGTGGCCACTATTTCATTACCTTCCAGGAGATATCAATTTTAACGAAGAATACTGGAATTGTTACCAACAGGCTAACCAGATATTTGCTGATACTTTATCTGAAATAGTCCAACCCGGTGACTTGATTTGGATCCATGACTATCATCTAATGCTCCTTCCAAAATTGTTGCGAGAAAAACTTTGTCGTAAAGGAATAGAAAACCCTAAAATAGGATTTTTCCTCCACACCCCATTCCCATCGAGTGAGGTCTATCGAGTTCTTCCTGTTAGAAAAGCCATTCTTTCCGGAGTTCTCGATTCAGATATGGTTGGATTCCACACCTTTAATGATTCTAGACATTTTCTTAGTTCATGTACACGAATATTAGGACTGAACACTATCACAAATGGAATAGAATTGGATGGGAGGTTAGTTACGGTAGGTACATTTCCAATTGGGATTGATCCGGATAGATTTGAGGCTGGATTGGAGATGGATTCGATAAAGCAAAGAATCGAACAATTAAGGATTCATTTCAAAGGAAGAAAAATTCTGATTGGAATAGATAGATTGGATTATATCAAAGGAGTTCCGCATAAATTCAAAGCCCTGCAACTGTTCCTCGAAAAATATCCCGAATTCCAACACAAGGTGGTACTGATTCAAATTGCCGTTCCAACTAGAACAGATGTGGAAGAGTACAAACAATTGATAGCGTATGTAAATGAACTAGCTGGAAGAATTTGCGGGGAATACGGAACCTTGGAATTCATGCCTATTCATTTTATCAATCGATCGATCGATTTTCCAGAATTAACAGCACTATACTCACTTGCAGATGTTTGTGTTGTGTCATCTATAAGAGATGGGATGAATCTTGTCTCATATGAATACATAGCCTGCCAGGTCAACCGACATGGAGTTCTCGTTTTAAGCGAATTTGCAGGAGCCTCCCAATCTCTTGATGGTGCTATTTTGGTTAATCCATGGGATATTGAGGAACTTGCAGATGCCTATTATGAGGCTTTAACCATGTCGAAAGAGACTAGAGAAAAGAATTTTTCCAAGCTGCATAGATATGTCAAGAAATACGATGCTAGTCACTGGGGACAAGGGTTTGTTCGAGAGTTGAACAATGTGGCATTGGAACGTGGAAATGGAGGAATGCATGTTCCAAAACTAAGATCAGATGATTTGAAGAGAAATAATGGAACCTGTGTATATCTTTTTGATTATGACGGGGTTCTAGCCACATTTCAAAATCTTCCGGAATTTGCCCGACCATCGACTCAATTGCTCAATATGTTGTCCAAATTGTCAAGTAAGGATGATACAGCGGTGTATCTTGTAAGCGGAAGACCTCGAAACACGTTGGATGAATGGTTTGATGATACTGGAGTGGGTGTGATAGCCGAACACGGTGCATTCTATAGGCATGGAAAAGGCGACTGGATCCCATGTTTTGAATGTTTTGATCAGAGTTGGAAGGAGACTATTCGACCAGTGTTCCAGTATTATACAGAACGGACTCCTGGGTCGTTTGTTGAAGAAAAGGAAATGAATTTGGCCTGGCACTATAGAAACACCGATCCCGAATTCGGTAGCTGGCAAGCTGCTGAACTACATGCTAATCTGGAAAAGATCTTGAGCCATTTGGCGATAACCATTCTACTTGGACCCAAAACCTTGGAATTGTGTCCTAGTGTGATCGATAAATCACTCACCATCAAACGAATCCTCAAAGATTTGGACGGGCATAATATTTCCACGATTTGTTTTATAGGTCGTGGAAAAACCAATGAAAGTCTTTTTTCCTTGCTATCCTTGGTAGACAAAGCAGTCACATGTAGTGTAGGGCGCCGAGACACTGATACAAAATTCCATCTGGACACGGCCTTTGAAGTTCAAAGATTGATTGAATCGCTGATCTAAAGAAACTGTTTAATAAAAGGTGAAACTAGAGAAACCCAAAATGATGGCTTTCGGATCCCTATAGGTTTTGATAGGGTCTTGATTCTGTCCAGTTCTCTTTGCATTTGTTTTCCAAGTACATTGTCTATCGTGGCAATAGTCACCTGGGTTTCAACATCACGTCCAACTGATCTCAAATTGTAATTGGATGATCCTATGACTGTAATGAACGGAATATCTGAAGAGCTCTTCTTGATCCAGATCCCTTTGGAGTGAAATATCTTGTCTTTATCGTCATATTCAAAAACTACTGGTTCTCGAAAATTTTGTTGAAATTTGATCCCAAAGTACTCGTAGATTCGAGGAACCAGTCCCAACAGTCCATGGGACCGTGAAAACCCGTTGGATTCCAGAGAAGATGTGAGAATGGAAAAATGTGACCCAAGGATGTCTTTGAAATTTTTGGACGGATTGAAATATGGAGTAGATATGTGTGAAAACCAGGTATTTTCTTGTGCCAACCCCAGCAATATCGAAACAAGTACAGAGTCTTGTGTGATACCTAGACTTGGATTTTGGAAAGACGGGAAAATAAGTGTATCCTTGTCTCCATCTACTTGGAAAAATCCAGAATTTCCTGATAACTTTTTTCTAATTGAGGAACTGTCGGAACTCGCGTTTGCCATCAACCCAATCATTTGAACAAAGTAACTGGATAAATCCTTATCTTGAATGGCTACATATTGATCAGACCTATGATCAAAATAGTCTTGGGCCAAGTTGGCTCCCGTCAAAACCACCGTGTCATCAAACAAGTAAATCTTGGAATGATAAACACCATGGATCTGTCTAAATTTCAGTGGGATCACTCTTTTCCAGAATGATGTTGAATAGTCCTGGTAAAACAAGACATTTACATTTTCGGGGTATAATATCCTTAGTTTGTTTAATTTGTCTAGTGTAGCCCTGCTTTGTCTTCCTCTTGGCCAATCCAACACTATATTAACATGAAACTCTGTTCCTTTTTTGGATTCCAATTTGTTCACAAGCGTGTTTAACAAATTCATTTCCAACGCAAATTCAAGATTCATATATAGGCTTGATAGGTAGATCCGCATCTCTGATTCTTTGATTTTGACAAGTAGGTAGTTGTAGAACTCTTTCGGAGAAGAAATAAATTCGACGTGTTTTGAATGCACAGGAAAGCATCTGGCTAAGTCAAATAGGGGAGAAAGTTGTCTGCACAATTCCTCAATTCCCATGATAAAAAAATGGTACCAGGACAAAATTGTTTGGTACGATTGATATCGCGAGAATTGGATAATTGTCTAGGAGTCTCTGATGATGTTTTGTCCGAGTACATTTTATCGATTTATAATTCAAGCCATGATTTTACAGAATTCAGGGACAAACTTGGAGACCAAATTGGATCCAGTGATCTAATACACAAGCTATACATGATTATTTCATCTAGAAAGCCCAAATTACCTGGTCAAGGGCAATGGACTAGAAGGACAAAAGATATATTGACTGAAAAGAGGATCAGATCGTCATCTCCTGAACGTTTTGAAATCAAACAATTGATTGCTTCCGGTATCATGTTACCCGATGGACAGGTGGATGATGATAGTCAGGACATAGAAATCGAGATACAGGATAATATTCCTGAATTTCTAACGAGTAATATGACAATGAGACTGAATAAATCAGATACTAGTGGAATGATGGTCAAGGAACGTCACAAGAATAGACATATATTCTCAGAAGCAGAATTTGGATCAGAACATTTGCCAATCTCTAGAATAAAGGATCAAATTGTAGATGCAATTCAAAACAATCAGGTTGTGGTTATCATAGGGGAAACCGGATCGGGAAAGACAACTCAAATCACGCAGTATTTGTTGGAAAAAGGATTAAATGGAAATAGACTGATCGGGTGCACACAACCCAGAAGAGTAGCAGCTATATCGGTAGCTAAGCGAGTTGCATGGGAACTTGGTGACATTGTTGGAAACAAGGTAGGATATGCAGTGAGGTTTGATGACTGTACAAGTTCTAGAACCATGATTAAATATATGACAGATGGGATGATGATACGAGAGTGTTTGGGAGATCCATTATTGCTGCGCTATTCGATAATAATTCTGGATGAAGCACATGAAAGAACCGTACATACCGATATATTGATGGGATGGTTGAAAAAGATATTGGTTTCTAGAAAAGATTTGAGAGTGATTGTTTCCAGTGCCACTCTTGATTCAACCAAATTTTCCCACTATTTTGATTGTCCTGTTTTTACTATTCCAGGGAAAATCTATCCCGTGGAAATCATCTATGTAGAAAATACAGAACTCGATCATGTAAATTCTTCTTTGAATACTGTGATCCGCATCCATATCTCCGAACCACCTGGCGATATTTTGGTCTTTCTGACAGGACAGGAAGAGATAGATGGTGCGTGTAGAACATTACGTGAAAAAATCCGTTGTTTGGGACCAAATACTCCAAGGCTACTGGTACTACCCGTTTATTCAGCCCTTTCCAGTGATAGCCAAAACAAAATATTCGAACCGGCGCCAAAGGGATGTAGAAAGGTGGTGGTGGCTACGAATATTGCTGAAACATCGATAACCATTGATGGGATTCGGTATGTAGTTGATTCTGGTCTTGTAAAACAAAAGGTACATGATCCTAGACTCAAGATGGATTCATTAATCGTTGGACCGATAAGTCGGGCTCAAGCAACACAACGTTCGGGGCGAGCAGGACGAACCCAGCCTGGCAAGGTCTATAGGATGTATACAGAAGATTTCTACCAGAACAAAATGTATTCATCGAATATACCAGAAATCCAACGGACCAATCTATCCAACACTATACTAATGTTCAAAGCTATAGGAATTGATCCCACCGACTTTGACTTTATAGATCCACCATCACCAACATCTTTGAAGTGCTCCCTTGAGTTTTTGTATCACATTGGTAGCTTGGACGTGGACGGAAATTTGACAAAACTGGGAAGGTCAATGGCTGAATTTCCATTGGATCCATCACTTTCCAAAATCCTTATTAAAGGTATAGGATTAGGGTGCGTTGACGAAATGCTGACAGTTGTTGCCATGTTATCTGTCCAAAATGTGTTCCAACGGCCAAAAGACAAAGAATCGATAGTGGATGCCAAAAAGATTAGGTTTCATCAACGCGAAGGGGATCATTGCACACTTTTAACTGTCTACGAAAAATGGAAAGAAAATGCCTACTCCAGTTCTTGGTGTATGGAGAACTACCTCCACTTTAAGAATCTCGAACAAGCCAAAGATATCAGGGAACAACTGGGCAGAATTTTGTCTTGTTGGCTATCAGAATCGCTAGGCAATTCTGCCAGTAAATTTGGATCATTAGAATCGCTAGGCAATTCTGCCAGTAAATTTGGATCATCAGAATTGCTAGGCAATTCTGCCAGTAAAAGTGAACTGGTGAAAAAAAGGGTTTTAAAATCGATTGTATCGGGGTTCTTTTTTCATGTGGCTAGACGAGATCCAGTTGAGGGATACAAAACCATGGTTGGGAATCAATCTGTATTCATCCATCCATCAAGTTCATTGTTCAACAAGAATCCTGAATGGGTGACTTATCACGAGCTTGTTCTGACTAGCAAGGAATACATGAGAGAAGTGACGGAAATCGATCCCATGTGGTTGATAGAAGAGGCACCTACTTTTTTCAAGAGACTCGAGCCAGGTACTTTATCCAAAAGACAAAAACATTTGAAGCTCCAGCCATTGTTCACCGGTCCAAAGCGGTAGAACAGGCAAAGGTCTTTGTGAGAATTTATTCGATTCGTTGTTCAGACCCAGGGAATAATGAAACGGCGAAACCTGCGATTTCTTCAAAAATCCTTGAAAACAAGGATGGGACTGAATTTTCCTCTGGCCTTGGAACAGGTCGTAATACGAAGATCCTTCTGGATATGTCAATTTTGTTGGTAAGAACTAGGAGTGTTAGCAATGATACAACCACCAAGAAAATCAATTTGAGTGGACCTGCCTCTTGAGTAAAAATCAGGAGAAAAATTAGAATTCTAATGGTCAAACTCAGAAAATCATGGCCGTTGTTTTGATTTCGTTCCACAGCCGGTTGGTTAGGCGGAATTGGATTAGCTGGGACCGGAGCATGTCGGGGAATATTGGAACCATTGCACTTTTCCAGTCTAGGCATTCCATTGATACATGAATATCGGAATACTGTTCCATTGATAACGAATAATTGTCCGGTAGGTGACAAAAGGCTAGAAACATGAGATGGAAGACGAATTTGTGATCCATTACACACTGTAACTGTATCCTGTCTACAGCCCATTCCAACGAGATAAAAATCTGCTTTGGACTCTGGTACCACATTAGATAGTATTTGATTGCCGGTTAAAACCTTTCCCCTGTATATGAGACTGGATCCTGAACATTCGGGCAGTCTGTTTGTCATGTCACATATACGAGTTGTCCTTGGAAATCTTTGGGAACATAGAAATGAACTGTCTATGTTTGAACTGGTTAACATGATTTGATAAAAACTAATATCTACAACATCCTCATCCACAGCCTCCATTATTTTTTATTAGATACCAATGGCTATTTGTTCTCTGAATTATCCAATGAAACATTTCAACACCTTTCAAATCCCTTGTAGAGATTTCTTGTATCCGACAAAACGCAACCTATTTCGTTCAAACAAAGGCTTGGATATGCAAATCCTGTTTCTACGGCTAAATATATACATTCTCTGAGATAGACACCCATCTTATCCAACCCACGTTTCTTATCAACATCACAATAAAACTGAACAAGGCGTTCGGATACACTATTCAGCCAAACCTTTTCATCGTTCCAGTTGGCCAATGATAGAATATCAGCGACAAATTCCAAGAGCTCGGTTGTAAATTCCACATCTGGCTCTTCAAAAATCCATGGGAACCGTGTCAGTCCATTTTCCTCCAAACCTATTGAAAAACACCTCGAAAGTGCTTCTCTGTTGCGGTCCAATACTTTGATTTCATAGGGGAGCAATATTCTGGAAATATCTATGGGAGGATCGATTTGGCATCCTTCAATCTTATATAGTCGATTTAAAATTGATTCGCGGTACAACAAGAATAAGAATGATCTACAATCCAACATCCATAAAGCAGTTTCATGTTGGACAAGCATCGAAAATTGGTCCACCATCCCGACAAATGTATATTTTTTCAATAGTTTTTCCAATTCGGATTCGAATCCACTCGAACTCTCTCGCTTTGAATGAGATCTTTGAATCGGATCCAGGTGATTGACACTATTCAATCGATCTCTGGTAAATGAAACCAAATTTCTAGACCGTGATTCTGTTCTAACTATTGACCAAACTTGTTTTTTGGTATTTGAATTGTTAGATTGACTAGGTTTCAGAGGAACACGCGGTTGATCCTGGCACCTTTCAACGGCAATGAATGTCTTGTCATTGTTTTCCACAATTTTGTCCTTGATGAGTTGAACAATGGAATCAATGATTATTCCTTCATCCGCTAACAATACCTGATTCTTGGTAGAATGCACGTTTACATCGATACGATCAGGCTCCACCATAATGTCTAAATAAACAAATGGATACGATTTGACTGGCAAAACTGTAGAATAAAGAACTTTGATAGCATTTCTGAGACTGTCCAATTCTACTAGTCGTCTATTGATAAATAAAACTAGACGAAATTTGGCTGAACAATAGCCTGCGCCGGTAGCATATGCTTCGATTCTTCCTAAAACATTGCTATGTACAATATGCTTCAATTCTCTGGCTAGCTCCTCCCCATATATCATTTTTATATTTCCGATTGTGTTTGCCTCGACTCGACTCGAAATATTGTTGATTTTGACTCCTTCCTTTCCCAATGAAATGGATATTCCGGCTCGGTTTATGCTATATTTTGACACTACATCCATAATTCTGTTAAATTCTTCACCATGAGATTTCAACAATTGTTTCTGATTCAAATTGTTATAAAACAGATTTTCAACTACTATTCTTGTACCATTATGTTTTCCATATGGCTTTAGTGATACCAGTTCGCCATTTTTGTATTTAGCCTCGTACCCAAAATCAGTATTCGCCACCTTGGTATAGATGGTCAGTTGTGATACCATGGATATACTTGCCATTGCTTCACCTCTAAACCCATAGCTTGATAGCTTGTACAAATCTTCAAATTCACCAAGCTTGCTAGTGGTAAATCTATGGCATATCACACCAAGATCCTCCTTTTCTATTCCGTTTCCATTATCTTCTACTATAATTCTAGATATCCCCCCATCTCTAACTATGATGTTGACTGCTGTGGATCCGGCATCAATCGAGTTTTCTAAGAGTTCCTTTACAACATGACATGGATTATGAATAATCTGAATTTAATATTGATAATTTCCTTACCTCTCCAGTCGCAATTCTGTTGACAACAGATTCATCCAACTTACGGATAAGTCCTCCCATGTTGGAAAAGATAAATTCCCGCTCTTTATTGAATAGAACAACCACACGAATTGGTTCTACGTGCTGCCTGGTAAAATGTTTTGGATTGGACACCCAGCATTTCGGATTTCCTGACCAAATCGTCCAATTTTTCCCCTCGTTCAAAAAGAGATTCTATGGTTTGGTAAAGAACCACCTTGGTTTCGTTCAATTCCTTTTGTACCTTGGATATGGAATCTGCTTCATTAGGATCTTGATACTTGGTAATGTACTCCTTGGCTACTGGAAATTGGATTCTGGATTGACCATCTTTAATCCATCGACTCTTTGGATACTGCGAGGTAAATTCTTCCAAAAGTTTATTAATCACCATGAACGCTGTCCGTTGCGGATATTCACGATCCGTAATCATCACCCCACTCAATCCTTGCATATTCGTATAAACATAACCCACATAGACATCTTGTTCCACTGCTTGTCGAATTCCCATGTCGGTTTTCTCTGATAGTGTAGAGGCAAAAAATCCCATAAATTCCTGTGCACTGGTCCGTTGAAAAAATCCGAAACTAGATACATCATACTCTGCTACCAAACTCTTTGATGGGAACGGTTCTCGCCTCAAAATACAGATTGCCATCAGTTTCATCTGGATTTTTTTAGTCGGGCTCCTGTCATTGTAAAAAGAGATATGGAAACCTGTCGATAAATGCTCGAATTCCAATGGTTCTCCATTCTTTTTTCGTAATCCAAAATTCTCTGTGGCCCTCTAGTTTAGATCCTATGCAAGCGCCTTTCCAACACATGATTCTAGGATCAATTCCTCGAGTAGTCTTTATGACTCCAATTCTATCGCCTGGTGTGTGAGATTGCCAAATCTTTTCTTTTAGTCGTTCTTCTAGCTTTTGGGAAAATCCTGGAATCAAATGTCCTCCTCCCACCATCAAAATAGATCCCAACCATTTTTTGATTCGCTCAGGATCCTTTTCGATTCTTTGAATACTTTCCAATATTCCTACATCAATTCCCTTGAATTCAAATTGTTTTTCTTCGTGCACTTTCATCGGTTCATCCTGGCGTTGAAATAAATCGGAAATATGACTCATCAAATGACATTGGAATGGAACATGCCCTTCAATCCTTTTTTCACATGCGATTTGATCTGTTGTCCATTGACAGACAAAATCATTGGATTCTGCAACACCATGCTCAACTAAAATATGCTCCATCAACTTATGAGGTGTTTCAATCCCGAGACTACAGATATTTTCTTGGTTCCATCGACACTCAACAGTTAGTTCTTCACACTGCGTTGTTCCAAAATCATTTGGGTAGTTGTTGAGCGAAGATGCATCTTCAAGTTCTGCATCTTCCTGGATATCGACTTCACTCAATGATTCCATATTTTTCCGATTGTACCAACTTCCAAACCGTTCAAGAATCATCTTTTCTGGATCTTCTCCAAATAATTTGTCCCATGCATGTTCTTTTAACTTTAGCCATTCTGGGTTGAATAGCGACATTGGTACCAGGTATTGCTCATAACCCAGTTTGAATTGGTACAAAACTGTATGCTGTCCTGGTTTTCTAACATGAAATTCTACCGGATGAAGGATCAAATCTTGCTCATTCAATGTACATGTTCTTTCCCTGAGTCTTGTTAACAGTTCAAAATCTTGACATCCTCCCATGTCGAGGTTTTCGTAAGGAAATCCATTTTCTCGTAGCAACGACAGAAAAAACCGGTTCATATGATCTGATCCATAGTTCAAACATGTCTTGGATTCCGATAAAATAAATCCATCTTCTACTAGAGCAATCGATGTTTGCTCCGAACCAATATCAACTACACAAGCTGATCCGAGTCCACATCCAAAGACAGATGCCAACGATTCATGAATCAGCAATATCGACTTGAACCCACAGTTGAATCCAATTTCCAACCACATTTTTGATTCCATTCTACAGCAACTATCGGGAATAACAATCACCATGCAATATTCTTCTATTAAATTCCTGGAAACTCCCAACTCTTGTCCACAAAGTCGAATTATAATGTCTTCAATATCATCGATAACATGCCGATGGGAACCGTATGCCTCAATATTCAAATGCCTTTGATGTATTGGAAATTTCAATTGGTAAAGACTGGTTGGTGATATTCGCATAGCATCTGATCCGATTACATATGAATCTTTGGGGTACATCCATTCAATTCCAAATGCGTCATCATGCCCTGCTATTACATTTGGCTGGACATTTTGGTTGAAAGTATACACCTGTTGGGCTAAGCCTTGACTCTGGTTTTGTTTCAACAATCCGGTTGGAAAATCGTGATCCAAATAATCATCCAAACACGGAACACCTATCTGTTGATTTCCTTTCGTTTCGTTCCCAGTATTGTGTTGTTTTCTTGCTATCACATTCAAAACTGTTTTTGGAATAACCTTGTCAGCCATTCCGATTCGAATATTTCTCGACCCCATATGAAGAACAATAGTGTCAGATCCATCATTCTTCGATTGTGGAAGTGCTTCCATCCTTTCGGCTTCGGAAACAACAAATGTTGTATCTGATCTTCGAAAGGTAGATAAAATCGATCTGTTGGTCGCTGTAATTGGGGCTAGCAATGAAGAACCGGTCATTGTCTTTGTTACTGTCATCTCGAGAAAAAAATGAAGACTCATAGGGAAGTCTTTAGTTCATTTTTATTGGAATGGCCAACCTTGGATGAGCAAGGGAACAAGGATGTCATCTCGTATTTGAAAACCCATATCAAGAATGATCCTTCCAAGAAAGGAATAGTGTTCGGAATTAACCAAGTAACACGAATGCTTATTGAGGGTCGACTTGGAGTGGTTATTGTACCAAACAAAGGTATATACCCTCCTCTTTTAGTCGAAAATGTTCCTCTCATGTGCCATATATATAGGACTCTACTCTGTCCATTGAAAAAAGGATCTTCTCAACAACTCTGTAGACTGTTCAACATGAAACGAATTTCGGCAATAGGATTTACCAAGGATCATACAAATATGATGGCATTTATTGAAAACATAAACATTCTGGCAAATGACCTTTAACTTTCCTAAAAGGGAAATCAACAATAAAACAACTAATTATTCATCTAGCCCATTGTTTTGCAGGTATAAAAGGCGCTACATGATTTCCCGCCCATATCCAGTGGTTTCAAGATGGGAGATTTTGATGTAGCAGCGTTAGTTATTGATAATGGTTCTGGAATGTGTAAAGCTGGATTTGCCGGAGATGATGCTCCACGAGCTGTTTTTCCATCTATAGTGGGAAGACCCAAACATAAGGGTGTCATGGTTGGAATGGGTCAAAAAGATTCGTATGTGGGTGATGAGGCCCAATCTAAACGAGGGATATTGACTTTGAAATATCCTATTGAACATGGGATTGTGACGAATTGGGATGATATGGAAAAAATCTGGCATCATACATTCTACAATGAGCTTCGAGTAGCACCCGAAGAACATCCAGTTTTGTTGACTGAGGCTCCATTGAACCCAAAGGTAAATCGAGAAAAAATGACTCAAATAATGTTCGAAACTTTTAATGTGCCTGCAGAATACATTTCTATCCAAGCTGTTTTATCTTTATATGCTTCAGGAAGAACTACGGGTATCGTTTTGGATTCTGGCGACGGTGTCACTCATGTTGTCCCCATTTACGAAGGATTTGCGCTTCCTCATGCAATCCATCGGATAGATCTTGCTGGAAGGGATCTCACGGATTACCTGATGAAAATCTTGACTGAACGTGGGTATTCATTCACAACCACCGCAGAAAGAGAAATTGTGAGGGATGTGAAGGAGAAACTGTGTTACGTTGCACTGGATTTTGATCAGGAAATGGAAACTGCAAGCCAGTCAACTTCCCTAGAAAAGACCTACGAATTGCCTGATGGCCAGGTTATTACGATCGGCGGTGAGAGATTCAGGGCTCCCGAAGCACTGTTTCAACCATCCCTGTTGGGAAGAGAGGCTGTAGGAGTTCATGAAACTGCTTTCAATGCTATCATGAAGTGTGATGTGGATATTCGAAAAGATTTGTATGGAAACGTTGTGCTGTCAGGTGGATCGACCATGTATCCAGGAATAGCAGATCGCATGCAAAGGGAACTGGTAGCACTGGCTCCGTCCACCATGAAAATCAAAATCATCTCTCCTCCAGAAAGGAAATATTCGGTATGGATTGGCGGCTCGATTCTCGCTTCATTGTCCACCTTTCAACAAATGTGGATTTCCAAGCAAGAATACGACGAGCATGGTCCATCTATTGTCCATCGCAAGTGTTTCTAATTGAGTTTAATAAACCCTGGCAATATTTTAGTAAGTGGTTTGTTCTTGGAAAGGTATCGATCCTTGGTCGGTGTGTGGTTCAGTGTCCCGGAGTTGGTGAATGAGGCTTTTGAGATCCTGGTTTTCGCTTTCAATCCACTCTCTGATTCTCTCCAGTTCAGATCTAGATACGTTTCCTGCATCTCGTTTTCTGTTCAGTGCCTCAAGAATATTTTCGTTGTTGATTCGAAGCTGATCTAGGATAGATAATCTGGTCTCGGAAACGGTTCCGTCAATAGAATCTAATTCTCTGGGCCGTTTATCTGGCGGTGCAGAGTCAAATTCAGGCTTTATCGGATCGATTGTGGTTGATTCGATCATAATCTTGTTCATATTTTCCAAAACACGACTTATTTCGTTGTATTGGGTTTTGAGCTCATTGTATTTGATCTTCAAATCCTTGTATTTCCCATTGATTCGTTCAAAACTCTGTTCTCGTTGTTTCGAGCGGTATATTTCCACCTTTTTCCGTAATTCAAAATTATCACTACGAATTTCATCCATCTCTCGTTCTAATCTACTGAATTTATCCTGTTGATCAGTGAGCTTTGCAGACTGAATCTCGATCTGTTTTGTCAACTGTATATTTCGCGTCTTCAAGTCTTCCATGACATTCTTGGTTGTTTGATCAACCACTAGTAATTGCTGGTTCTCTCGAGCAATTCGATCCTGCTTCTCGTAATGTTCTTGCATTTCTGTTTTATACAATTCCACCTCTCCTTCCAATTTCCGAATTCGATCCAACTTACATGCATTTTCAAGATAAAACCCATCTCTTTCCTTTTCAAGTTGCTCAAGCTGCTCCCAATAGTTGAAATCCGGTTCCTTGAGTGTTTCACTTCCGATATTGGCAAGTGTCTGTCCATAATCCAATCTAATATAGGCATCCTTCAATTCCTGTGTCTTGATTTCCAAGTCTCGTTGTATCTTTTCATACTTGGCTAACATATCTCTATACTTTTCTTCGATTTCCGTTTGGTCAGATGGGTTATTTGGCGCTTCCAACTTTGTAGCTTGTTTTTCTGACATGCGTTTTGCTCTCATCCACAGTCGCTGGCATTTTAATGCTTGAAACGACTAGGTATGATCGACAGTTGAGGCTTTGGGGACATGCCGATCAACAACGAATTTCTTCGAGTTCAGTGTTGATAATAGGACTCAGTTCCGCAGTGTCACATGAAATAATCAAAAATCTATGCTTGATAGGTGTTGGAAGTGTTTGGATTTGGGACGATTTTATCCAAAATGGATCAAATGGTCTGTTTGGTACCGAAAATCATACCCGAAACGATATCAAAATGGATATAGAGGAAATAAATCCACTTGTTTCCATCAATTTTCTGACTAAAGAAGCACATATGGAAACATCATGTCAATACGATATAATTGTATTTTGTGGAGATAGTTTTGATCTGGCTAGCTATTGGAATCAAGAAGCGAGATCGGCCAAAAAATTGTTTTATTTCACAGGATCGATGGGATTTTATGGGTGGTGTTTCAGTGATTTCGGTGATTTTCTGTATCAAAATGGTGATGCGTTGCCTCTACTCCTACGTCAATCACCTCTTTCGGAACTATCTCTATCTCATGGAATAGAAAAGATACATCTTAAGGAACCGGCCAAATCCATTGCCTGTAAAAATCTCCTGTTCGTAATACTCCTTATCCACAGTAGATCAAACAGGAAGATTGAAGACGTGTACCGCGAGTTGGAAAATCAATACTTCAATTTCCCTCATATCCTCTCTCTTCCATCATTTGACAATATTTCAAGTCGTAATTCTAGCTTGCAACTGAGTGGAATCGTCTCTATAGTTGGTGCCCATGCATCCCAAGATATAATTCGAGGTCTGTCCAATAATGGGAGACCTACTAACAATTTGATGATTTATGACGGAATCCATAGTCATTCTATGGTATATGACATGACTAAAAATAAACGGTGCTATGACTAGACGATTCAGGTCAAATAGACACCAACGTTCCTCTGGAACCACTGATATGAATGCTTGCCTCAAACTCGACATTTCCTTGTCCATGTCTCCACTTTCACAATCCATAGTTACTATGTTGAAGCGAGGGACTCTTGAATGTCCTATATGCACTGAAAGAATTGGAAAGCAGAATGCGATCTGGCAGTGTTCAACTTGTTATCAAATATTTCATTTAAATTGTATTTCTTCCTGGGCAGAATCTTGTTTGAAAGATAGTCAAACACATTGGTCCTGTCCCTCATGTAGAAATCAGGTCAATGAAATTCCTCGTGGATTAAAATGTTTTTGTGGAAAAGAAACCAGATCTAAATCTCTTGGAACTTGGCCCTTTTGCTGTGGAGAAACATGTGGTAGGAAAAGAACCTCCTTTCCAAACTTTGACAACAACTGCTCTCATCCATGCCCATTTCCCTGCCATCCTGGACCCTGTTCTATTTGCAGCTCGGCAGGTATTCCAATGAAATGCTACTGTGGAAGAAATACTAAACCCAGGCTTTGTGGACAAGTACTCGACTCTTTTTCATGTGGCTATAGATGTGGTAAAGTTTTGGATTGTGGAATTCATAAATGTTCAGATCCATGTCATGAAAGTAATTGTAACAATTGTCCAATATTAATCGAAATAGAATGTCAATGCAAACATACTAAAATTTCGGTTCCATGCAAGGACTCTGCCGAATCCGGTTTCAAATGTAACAAATATTGCGATAAGTCATTCAAATGTGGAGTCCACTATTGCTTGGAGAAATGTCACAACATGGACTCTCATTCTGAATCTTTATGCGAATATGACATAGATGTGATAAGAAAATGTCCTTGTGGATCCATGGAAATCCCAGCTGAATCCAGAAAATCATGTCTGGATACTATTCCTACATGTGACAATTCTTGTGGAAAGCAACTAGTAGGTTGTACACATCCATGTTTGACCAAATGTCACTTGGGTCCATGCCCACCATGTAAAGAGCAAATTCAATTTCCGTGTAAATGTGGCAAAAAGAGAGTTGTAATTACATGTGGTGAGAAAAACAACATAGATCAGCTTGTTTGTGGAATTGTTTGTGGGAAAAAGATGACTTGTAGAAAACATATTTGTCAAGTCAAGTGTTGTACATCCTCAGGATTTGGTTCTCATACTTGTACTCGAAAATGTGAAAAAAATTTGTCTTGTAAGAAACATAAATGTGTTTTTGACTGCCACCAAGGACAATGTTCTCCATGTCTCTATGCTGATTTCGAGGAATACGTTTGTGCTTGTGGAAAAACAATAGTAGATCCACCTTTACCATGCAGTTTTGTTCCGCCCAAATGTCCCTTTTCGTGCAAAAAGAAGAATCCAAATTCCTGTTCACATGCCAATACTCATGAATGTCATCCAGAAGAAGAATGTCCCAAATGTATAGTTCCAGTAGTCACTCGATGCACTTGTAGAAAAATTTTTCTTAATGTCCCATGCTATGTCCAAAATGACGAGGCAATACAAAAAGTCTCCTGTAACCAAAGATGTAACAAAAAATTAGCCTGTTGTCATCGTTGTAAAGAGACATGTCACTCTGGTCAATGTGGATCATTGGTCAGGTGCGTATCGAGATGTCTAGGAGTCAAATTGTGCGGACATTTATGTCAGCTTGAATGTCATTTTCCGATTCCGTGCAGTGAAGCGAATGCCCATCTCCAATGTGAAGAAGGGGTCAAAATTGAATGTAAGTGCGGATATCTGTCCTACAACATGTCGTGTATAGAATACTACAAACAAGAAGCTGTGAGCTTGGTAGAGTGCAATGAATCATGTTACGAAATTCAACAACACACCAACTCTGACCAGACTCATAAACAAAACACTAGGATAACCAACTGGGAGCAGCCGATTCCACCGAATGTAACGTTGAATTCAAGACAAATTAATGAAATAGATTTGGACGATTTCCTAGTTTATCATTTTGAAATTCTAGAATATTGCATCGATCATCATATTTGGGTCGAGAACGTTGAAATGACACTTTATCAATTTATGCAAAGTGAAAAGGACTGGTTGGATTTCAAACCAACTGGATCTTGGAAGAGAAGGATTCTCCGGAAAATTTGTCACGTCTATTGTTTTGATTGTATAGAGCTAGATCAGGAACCACATCGCAGTCTTAGAATTGGTAAAATTCGTGGTCCTAAAAAGACTCAGTTTCCGACAGTTTATCTTTCATGGCTATCATATTTCTCTTCGAAACAAATTGAACAAATCAAGAAACGGTCCAGGGAACTTGGATCGGATCTAGATAATGACAATTTGTCTAGCACTTTTTTGCCTGCGTCTTGATTTCAACAAAGGAATTGTATACCATGTAAGATGAAAACAAGATATATAGCCATCTGTACCAAACTACTTGGCTCTGATGTTTGTTCATTGCCCGGACAGATGTAACATAGTATTGATAGGGAGTGTTAAAAAAGGAAAAGTGAGCATTGAACGATGTAAAAGGGAAAAATATAATGGAAATCCAACTTGAATACTTTAGAAATATTGAACATGATGATAGTGAATATCCTCTTACCCGTGGAGTTGTTTCTAGATATTTTCTAACTCCCCAATAAACTGCACAGTGATTTGGATGTCCTGAAATACCAAATTCGTCAAATGTCAGAATGATATCGATTTTCCATTCATCGACACATTGTTCAACGTTTTTCTGTATAATATTGGTGTTCCAGACCGAACCCATCCCGTCTTTTAGCTCTGGATGATCTATCACCGAGATATTTTCCAGGTCCAGCCCAAAAATCTGGATGGCATGGCTCAGTTCCTCACTTCTCTTGCTTCCTAGGCCGTGTGCATTCCCAGTTGAAAGGCAAAGAAGATACACCGAAACCTTTGGAAATGATCTGCAGAAAAAGAGTCTGGACCCAGATTCGATTGGTCTATGAAGTGGAAATGTTCCCTCGACATTGGATTTGTTCCTCAATCCTATCAGCTGGGTGATTGTTGGCGAGAAAAACATGACTTCATCATCCGGATGTGCAATGACAATCAGTATTCTTCGATCAACCTGATTGATAATATATGACGAAAATCCATTTTTCCATTCCAATTCCACTCTTTGAATGTTATCTGTATTGACAAGTGTATTTTTCCCATTCTTTTCTTGACTAATGTCCAATGGAAGCGAATTAAGGAGCTGTACAAAACCGTCGGACGAGTTGGTGTTTGGAATCGAAAAATACAACAAGACTCCAATTACCACAATCAAAAGTGTTACTACAGACACAAAGGTTACATGATTCAACAATACACATAACAGTTTCATGTGTGTGTAAATCTAGGCACATTTATTAAATGACCATTGGAAATCCGACCTAGCCACTCTATGTTGTATTCATATAATGAACAGAGACTTTTTAAACCAGATCTAGCCTTATTTGGGTTCGTTGGGTTGGAATACCAAAGCCCTAGAATCGATTTTTGGTACTTCATTTGTTGATTATCATGTGGTTCCTGGGAACTACAATCACTGTTCGTTCTCGATTATCAATATATCTTATTACATCGATAGGTTCTTTGGAAATGGTTTCGCTGGACTTTTCATCGCCAACCTTTTTTCTCGGGGATTGTTTTTTGAGCAACTTGTCAACCGTAGCCTGTTTGTCTTCTTCCAATTGCTTGGCTAGTGCATTCTTTCGCCTGAGAGCTCTTTCTGATTGTTCAATCGCCGATAAGGTGGATTTTCTCCTTCCAACATTGCCCGATCCACGTTCATTAGATTCCTGATCCTTTTCACCCGTCAGTTTTCTTTGTCGCGATGTCAATCTTGGTCTTTTGGAATCACTCTCCTCAAACTCTTCCCTTCCAGATTCGGTTGAATCAAGTTCGGAATCCCCGTTTTTATCATGTCTATTTTTGGTGTCATTATTTGACCTGATCTTCATCCTTTTTATTTATTGACATGTTTTTCGTTTGTAAAACAATACATAGGCATCCGACGTCTTGATCGAGTTTTCGTCAATCAACGATACAAATGAATCATCAAAATTCAACCATTGGTTGGCCAATGGATGCTTTACATAGGCAGTATAATGACCACCGCCCATTCCTCCCAAATGATTCGAAACAGCAATCAGGTCAAACAATCCGCTCCCCCCATTTTTTTCAAGCGATCCCAAATCCAATCCTTCAATGGGAAAATCCACAAAAGAATCGATTTTTTCCCTACAAATTCGACTGTAGCTGAATCTCTTTAAATGGAAAATCAAATAGGTCGACGGTGTACTCCAAATATCCAGCTTTTTGTATGCTTGTTGATGTGATCTACAGCCCTTGCAATACCATGAATCATCGACACCCAATCTTTCCTTTTTAATAAATTCCTCTATACAGTCAAACAAGGTGATGGTCTCCCTGGATACTTGTTTCTCTTCCGTATCCTCCAAATTGTGTCTCATAAGAATGTTGTTTTCATCCAGCGTCCCTGATATAATTTCTACATGAATTTGTTGGGTTGGTTCCGAAACATTGGCCGAGGATTGATCCCCAAATTTGATTGCCGATTCCATATGACATTCTTTCCATGACCTTCCATCCTCACCATAAAGTTCAGAATCATGCTCTGAGCAACTCAATTCAATCTCCATATCTTGACCCATCATAACAGATAAAATATTGTCAACCATCCATTTCTCGAATTCTTGATAATTTGGATATTCAGATCTGATCGGAACTAATCTGGGATATCCTAGTATTGTTCTGGACCCTAGTGCATTCATTCCAACCGACAACCATGCATATGAAGAAAATTCTCCAAGATGATCATCCAACTCGTATGCGACTATACATGAAAGATATGGAATTCGAGAACAAATTCTAGAATCAGGTACAATTCCTCGGAATTCCTTGCTGATCACCACTGCGATTAGAATCTTGGACTTGTTAATAACTAGCTGAGATAAAATGAAATTCTTTATTTCCCAAATTACAGTATTTTCTGAAATTCCCACCCCTATAAACTCTGGCTCTCGTCTTGGATCACTCCACACAAATGGAATCCTCAAGATTCTTTTGGATTTGATAACAACTGGCAGTGAAATATACATATAAGGATCAAATGTAATTGATGTCTTTCCACAATTTGAATTTGGACATTCAATCGTACTTTTGAATAGCCCTTGGAATAAATCTACTATAATCGAATCATTTCTACTTTTATATCTCCTCAAACTTTCTCTGGAATTGTCTTGATCGTCCAATCCATCTTCTATTTCTTTCTCAATGCATGGTTTATTGACAATTCGGTTCAAATCTTCATGAAGCCCATCCAGCAAAAATGACAATAGTTCGTGTGAATCATGCTGTTGAGATCCTGCAAATTGAGGCGAATACTTGCTAATGACCTGTTTGAGTTCTCTTGGAAAGACCGAATCCGAAATTTCCATTCTTGTTTTGGGCCATAGCTGTCGGAGTAGTCGAGCATATGCTTCTGCAATTTGTCCATTCATTCCCAACGGATTTTTGCTATTGAGATCCTTTTGGAAATGTTGTCTTCGGAAATACTCTGTTAATATTTGACAATGAGTTAGGCATTGCAATCCCGAATTCATAAAACATGTATTTCCCAAATTTCCAAGACCAATCATTCCAGCTTTGGAATGATATTCATTCTGGTCATCATCCATCAAATTCTCGTGGGATGTTCCCCCAAAGAACCAAAAATTCCCACCCATCTACAAATAAAAAATCAATGGCCACCACTGGAGATAGGTATAGTTTCTCGTTGACAACTTTTTCACCATCGGGCAAATTGGTTCAAATAGAACATGCTCTGAAAGCCGTACTCTCGGGTCAGACCAGTATTGGAATCAAGTCTAAGGAAGGAATTGTTCTGGTGGCAGATAAAAAAGCAGCTTCATCACTTGTTGACATTCAATCAATCACCAAAATATTTGTTATAGGTCCGGGATTGGCTATTGTTTACAGCGGAATTGGTCCAGATGCACGTGTTTTGATTTCAAGAGCAAGAAAATCGGCCCAGCAATATCTCCAAATCCATGGTGAATGGCCATCAGCATTCCAACTTGTAAAAGACTTGGCTACGGTCATGCAGGAATTTACCCAATCTGGAGGAGTAAGGCCCTTTGGAGTTTCTTTACTGGTGGCAGGATATGATGACAACAAGCCAGCACTTTATCAAGTTGACCCTTCCGGATCGTATTGGGCATGGAAGGCTAGTGCAATAGGCAGGAATATGGTGCCAGTCAAAAAGTTTTTGGAAAAACGATTTCAGGAAGATCTTTGTTTGGAGGATGCAATTCACATTGCTATATTGGCATTGAAAGACGAATATGAAGGAAACATGACTCCTACATCATTGGAAGTAGGAATAGTTTCTGTCAGACCAATATCCAGAACCAATGCTCTACTCCCCGAATTCTCTAATGCAATCTCCATCCCTCAGGTTTCTTTATTGACTGAATCTGAAATTTCAGATTATCTGTCGAATCTATAGCAAATAAATACAAAAACCGCAGAAAAACAGTCCTAGGTATATGTTACTATCCAGAGTTATGGTCCCACCTCGCTCCATCGACTGTTCACCTACGGAAAGTAGCGGCGGTGTTTGGACAAGAATGTTTGGCGAATCATTTAGCGAGGCGGGATCAATAACATCTTTGGCTGCATCTCGGTACAAATATTTGATTATTTCATTTGATGTCGAGTTGGAGTAGCGTTCGCAAAACAAGGCCATGGCACCCGTAACAAAAGCCGCAGATAATGATGTGCCGTCAAAATAAGAATAATCTCCTCCAGATTTTGCCGTCATGATTTCCCTTCCAGGTGCAAATATGTTTAGACACTTTCCATAATTTGAATGCGATTCTCTCCTATTTTCTCGATCTATGGCTCCAACAGTAATTGCACCGGTACTTGAGGATGGCGAACCTTTACAAGATGATGTATTCTGATTACCTCCAGAAACTATCACCGGAATCCCACTGGACACCAATTCTTCGAGTGCCTGATTGAGTACCTTGGAAACAGGCCCCCCAAGTGACAAATTGACTAGTGCCTTCCTAGACGGATCTCTATGGATTTTGACAAATTCCAATCCTTTGATAATGTCTATTGTTTTTCCCCTTCCATCACAATCCAAAACAACAACCCCATTCAACTGACTCTTTTTGGCCACTCCCAAAGTTCTTCCACCGATAATACTTGCCACTTTGGTACCATGTCCATGACAATCATCACCCTGCTCGTCAAAAACGCTGAACACAATATGAGATCGGTTCTCAAATTCAGGATGGTTGGTATCAATTCCCGAATCCAAAATGTATATGTCTGTATTTTGCCCTGTTTCGTTGAATTTAAATGCATTCCCAATTGGATTTTTTGAATAGGAAATCCTACACAATCCATAGGGGGCAAACTCTTGTATGCCATCACAACTGTACATTTGTTCACGTTCTACAAACTTTAGTCCACTAAGACCACCGACCATTTCAAAGGGAAATTGGCCCGGTGGAAAACAACAATAAATTCCAATGGCTCCAACATCATATTGATATTTGACATTGGCACCGAATTCAGTAAGAAGAGATGACAACAATTTCAAATTACCGGCATCGTACCTTTTGTCTAATCCAATTATATAGCAATTTTCCATGGTTATGTTAGATACCGATCTCATATCAAATATAGAATTGGATCGACAAACGCGATCCTGAACGGTAGGGACAAACAAGTGTCTATAACGATCCAGAAGCTTATGACTGTTTAAGGGGGTAGAATCGACAACCTCTATATTCCAATAAGATACTGGTAGAGTATATCCAAGAGCAAGAAAACCCAAGATCGAGACCAATTTGATCATGGTATCTACTTGGAAACAATGTGAGAACGATAAACACAAACAATAGACAAAGGTGATCTTTGCAAATCGTAATGAAGAGATTGCAGAAAGATTTGGAAAAACTTGACATTCTAGAACTGGAAGGGAAATGGTTCGAACTACTGGAGCCATTCAAAAAATTGCTATTCCATTACCTCAAAACCGAGAATCATGAACATTCCAAGATAACATTAGAAAGATATATGGATGCATCTCTTAAAAGTCGAGAATTGGATCAAATGACGAATTTTATAACGAGTTTTATAGCTGATAATCCTTCGTTCACATATGTAATTCGAGACCTGTTAATAAGGAATTACAACCATATATATAATCAAACAAATGATCAGAAAGCTG
>JAANSP010000350.1:0-23262 GCA_036850745.1 Homidia socia | reverse complement strand
GGAAAGAGTCATATTTTTACTGGGATTTTAACTTGGCCTAGATTAAAGTCTGAACAAGCTAATGTATCTAGGTATAGAAGCGTATACAAATCACTGAAGCATTCATTAAAAAACCTTCAAAGTGAAGGCACTATGGATAAACAAAAAATGCGTGAATAGATCAGCAATTCTGTGCATCGTCCTTGTGTTGTTCTTTTGTTTGGGGCATTATGATGCACAAAGAAAAGTTTGTACATGAAGATTTATTCCCAAAAGGGGTTTTTATTTATTCGTTTTTTTGGGGGTGAATAGATGATACCCAATGCTGGCATCACATAATCGTACAAGGGAGAATATGTGCACAATTTAGTTATTAGTTATATAATTCATGTCTTGTGGTTTCCTTTTGCCGTAGATGCTACGTGACACAGAGCCAGTTTGGAAACGAGCTCCTGCTGCTGGCTTCTTTGGAATGCGAGGGAAGAAAGTGCCCTCTTCCACATTTTACGGAATGCGAGGGAAGAAAGGGCCTTCCGGATTTTTAGGAATGCGGGGCAAAAAGTCTCATGATCCTGCTTACCTCGGAGTTGTTGGTGGCCAATCCCCTATGGTAGATCTGCCTGGAGGATCACTCAGGATGAAAGGACCATCTTCATCATTATCCTACTCATCGTCCACAGGAGGAGGCAATAGTGGAATGATGGTGGATGCTTTGGATGACTACTCCCTCTTTGGTGGATTCGGACCTTCTTGCAGGACTCAGCCCCCCGTATAAACGAGCGCCAAGTGATGGTTTTCTGGGACTTAGGGGAAAACGAAGTACGCTCACCCTGAGTGAACCATCTCGGTCATACAAATAAAGAAGAAATATTAAATACAAAAATTCTATTTATAAAAAGTATATATCTACCTAACTCATAACAACTCTTCCTCTCTTCGTCATACCTCATACTATCCCGCATACCCAGATATTTTGCATAATATTTTAAAAACATATACCTAAATACTTTATATTCTTTAATCGTCAAAATTTGTCCAAATAACTGAAAATTCACAAAAACAAATTACTCTGTCGTTCAGAAAATATGTACATGTAACCTGAATAGTATCCAAGTATTTGCAACTCCTTTTGCGTCTGTTTCTCTTATTGGCAGGAAAAGCTAAGAAGAATCTATTTGTATTTAATCTATCATCATCATACATATCGTGCGTGCATGCATAACAATTACGTTTTCCCTTTTAAATAAAATATATGAAAACATTATATTATTTATATGATATAGATGAGCGTAGTAGTGATGGAAAAGTCTGTTTTAAATTATGTATAAAGTACACAAACACGATACGTAACAAACCTACAATGTAATTATATTAATTAAATTTTTGTGTAAGATATCACAAGCAATTAGGTTCTGCTTTTTCATGTCATTCATTCCAGGTAAGAAATGAGTTCTGTCACCGTCGCATTACATTTTTATCATTGTCATCAGAATAAACGTAACATTATTTCCCTTTTACTACAAGTGAAAATGGGGTTCATTTTGGTAGTTTATTTTCTTCTCGGGCATTGTCGTATATATTTTTTGCATGGAAAAAATACAACCTAGAAAAGAACTGAATGGTTTTGCAAAAGTGAGCATTGTTTAAAAAATTTAAAGGTAGATTTATTGGTAGTTACAGTACAAATGCAAGCATTTACCCATAAACACACAGAGTAAAAAGTAGTGTAAATATTTATGATAATCTATATGGCCCGTATCCATATTATATATTATTATATGAGGTGGTATATGAAATGAAATAGTTTTAGAAAAAACCAGAAGCGTAGGCATTTAGTATTGCAAAACACATGCATACAAAGCATGTTATTAATAATCTACATCTGAATCTACATGAAATTCATACATATTTATGTCGTATCATATTGTGTAGTTACAGTGAGCAGTTTAGAACAATACATTTGTAGGAGCGTAGTCGTAAAAATTTTTTCAAAGGAGTGTCTGCCCACGCATATACCTATTTACTATAGCAAATTTTAAGAGAAAAATAATATTATTATGAAAGCGTTGCGTTATTGTGCGGAGTATGTTATATCAATTCCTTAACGTTATTTTGAGAGAAAGTTTAAAAGAAATAAAGTAAAACTATTTGAATGAACAGCATTTTTTGCATTGTATTATTTGTGGACTGGATTTTTCAGTCAAGCGAAATATTGAAATACATGATGGCATGGCGGTCATGTTGATTGTTGTAACTTGGCCAGTCAAAAGCTGTTATGGATAAGTAATAATCACGCTTGTAAACGTACCATTGCTTTTATCGTATCAAAGGGCAAGTAGATTAGAGTACGCGGCAGTGATGATAAGAATGACAAGAAAAGCAAAGCACAAAAGCTCTTTGATTGATTGCACAGTACGTTCACCAACCTCAGGCTTTCCGTCTAGAAACTTTCCCAAAGTAAGAAGGACTGTGTTATAAGAACAAGTCAGTGTATTTAGTTGGCAGTAAAAATGTCTGAAGAATATACATATTATCTACTAAGTAAGTATTAGTTGGTTAGTTAATTTAGCTTGGTTAGTAGAACTAGATGTGTCGCAAATTCTAAAAGTACATGTAAATGTACATGGCACTACCCCTTTTCCTTATAGGAATTGGGGAAAGGCAAGAAAAAAAATGTTTGTATCTGTGTAAAAAGCATTTCAATTGAATTGAAGAAAGGAGTTTTGTAATTGCAATAAATTCTAGAATTAATTGAATGGAAGCAGTGCTATTTCGGGTAATCGATACAGTGATTGTAATTAATACATAATACTATTAATGAAAGCAGTGAATGTTTGAATTAATAATCATAGTTGTAGACTATGTATGATTTGTGATGTAAATTAACATAAAACTAATTAGCTCAAAGAAATGAGTCTAGTTACAGTTAATATTTACAATGTGTGACGGTTGACAAGATGACGCGATGAATGAATAGTGGATAAGCGTTTAATTTTTTAATATTAATTTAACTGAAATTATTTATTAATGCTACCAATGAAGCGTATTATTACAGGCAACTAGAAAATCTTCGTCTAAAATGTAACTTTAGGAAAAAATGTAGTAATGAATGAATGCAAATAATGCAGTTTTCTGGCATTTGTATCTTACGAATGATGGAATTTGTGTGAATGGGCCATAATCGGAAATATATTGGCTGACATGGTAGTTGTGATTGCTGCACAGTTGAAAGCTTTCATAAACTTTCAATTTATTGCTGGTTAAAATTCACACAACATCTTTTTGCCATGGCCTTTGCCGCCAATGGCCATCCTCTCCTTCTGTTACTAGCATTTCTATTCCAACAGTTCCAACAGATTATGATTGTACTTGAATTGAGATTTTGTGTTGATGCTCACATGACAAATTTCAAAAACAAATATTATAATGTTGTAAAATGTATGTTAATGTAACTCGTTTGAAATTTTTTGATGGTTTGTAAAGTACATAGGAGTAGTGGGAATCATAGCGATTTGGCTACCATTATATGTATTTGTTATAGCAGTAGAACAATTACTAGGTAGATGATCTCTAGGCTTTAGCTAGCGGCTGGTAGTGACTAGTGACAATATAGTAGGCGGTAAATAGGTTACAGTTTTCTCCCCGTTTGTTGAATAATTTTTTTGAATAAAACAGGAGTTATGTTACACCATATATTTGTTCATTTATTCCAAGACAACCTTTACAACTATGGAATGCATCTCATTATTTTTTTCCTGACAAAATTGCATAACCGTTGTCTGCAAGAAAAAGATTCTTGAGTACACATTTATACACCAGTCTAAAACAGATTATTTAGGAGGAAACGTTGAGTTACTAAAACTAGTTTCATGATTTTGCCAATTATTATGAACTAATCCATTCTAATTGAGGATTATATTATAAAATAAAAAACAAGTATTAAAACTTAACATACATTCATATATACATAAAACTAATGATTATCGAAAAAATGGTAGAGTGCATTGTATACAACACTTTCTGAGATATTATTTTTTTCCTGAGATATCCCCGTATTGAATTTAATTCCGCAGTTTTCTGAAATATTATACTAGTACTTTTATGTTGTTGAAAATCAAAATTAAAGACGAAAAGCATTGTTTTTAAGTGTATAGTAACATTATTTTATTTCCAAAATGATCATGTAGTACGTGATCATTTTACTTATATTGGCATTTCAACTAGTCGAAGCTTATATTTGTTTTATGAATAGAATTGAGTATTTTATTTTGATGTCATACTATATTGTTGTTGTTGTTATTCAATACAAAATATACATGTAATGTAATGTGCTACTTTGAATTTTGTTGATACTGTTAATATTTCACAAAAATGTTATAATAATACATGTATAATTTTTCTTGTGATTATGATGAAGAAGAAAGTGAAATAAATTGAAGCATGATTTGGTTTTTAGTGTTTCCTACTTCATTCTTCAAAATTATTCCTTTTCGGTACATTTCGGCAGTGATGTATGTATACTGTTGGTTTCAACAATAGTAGATGATAAGTATTCCATACAAAATTGGGCTCAACGGCAAATTTTAAATTTTCTTTATCTTTCAAACAATAAAGTTACCGTTAAGGATATACAGCAATAACTTGACAAGCAATCCGCTGTCCCGTATTCAAGCATATTCAACNTGGGCTCAACGGCAAATTTTAAATTTTCTTTATCTTTCAAACAATAAAGTTACCGTTAAGGATATACAGCAATAACTTGACAAGCAATCCGCTGTCCCGTATTCAAGCATATTCAACCCTGTCAAAGCAAAACATGCCGAATTACAATTTTGACAACGTCCACTATCCTCCCACTTCATGCCAATCAAAATTTATTAATTTCCAAGATGACAAATTTTGGATTTAATGGCTGTTCGTAACGTTCCAAAACAAGCGGTACGATTCTTGTATATACGTCAGGAATTTTTTTCTGGATAGTTTTTCACGTCTCTATTATTAATATTTCAGAAAAGATACCCACATTATCAACTGAAGTACAATTCATTATTTTTCCACACAAACCCGAGTGAACATCATCAAGCGCCATCTTGTTTCCATCCGAGCAGATCTACGTATGATATATGGGCAAAGAATGAGCAGAAGAATACCCATGACATCAAAACTCAAAAATTAAGTCTAACGCAGAATTATGAAAACCATTATTTAAAAAAAGTAGACATAAGGAATAATAGATTTTTACTCAATTTTATTGCGAAGATATAGCACAACATGTTGTAGACTTTGGAATTTTTTTCTGGATAGTTTTTCACGTCTCTATTATTAATATTTCAGAAAAGATACCCACATTATCAACTGAAGTACAATTCATTATTTTTCCACACAAACCGGAGGAGGGATTGTGGTACGATAACATCATCAAGCGCCATCTTGTTTCCGTCCGAGCAGATCTACGTATGATATATGGACAAAGAATGAGCAGAAGAATACCCGTGACATCAAAACTCAAAAATTAAGTCTAACGCAGAGTTATGAAAACCATTATTTAAAAAAGTAGACATAAGGAATAATAGATTTTTACTCAATTTTATTGCGAAGATATAGCACAACATGTTGTAGACTTAACTGTACATAATATTTGCAGGAAAGAGACATTTTTTCGTTGCTAGACCAGCCATAATATATTTATGTATTAATTAATGATTTTAGCTTATAGTATTTAATATTTCTTGCAACAGCAATAATAATTATTTGTCATTATGAAGCTGATTTTGTGTAGTATTACAAATTTACACTTTTAAACATTAAATATTTTGTTACTATAATTTTACCGTAAATAGTAGACTTCTGGGTATTTAATGTACTATAATTCATATTAGAGTAATATGTAATTGTGATAATGACTAATTAACCATCATTTAAAGAACTTACCTTGCCAGCTGCAATTTACAATATTATCGTATGTGGGTATAATACAGATTTTTGACCATGTAACCTTCCTCGTTTTTTGTATGTATTAATGACAATTAATACAGATTTGTAAACTTTACAATTGTTGCATTTCTTGAGTACAATATTATGTGTGCATTGCGTAGCTTGGTAGTAACAATGATGAAATCGCTAGTACCACATAAAACACAAACATTATTGTTATTACTATTCTTATTCTTATTATTGTTATCATCATTATTACTTCACATCTATAATGACTTTATTTACAGTTTTCAACTTTTATAATGACAATTAATACAGATTTGTAAACTTTACAATTGTTGCATTACTTGAGTACAATATTATGTGTGCATTGCGTAGCTTGGTAATAACAATCATGAAATTGCTAGTACCATATAAAACACAAACATAATTGTTATTATTTTTCTTAATCTTATTATTGTTATCATCATTATTACTTCACATCTATAATAACTTTATTTACAGTTTTCAACTTTTATTGTAACTTTCAGCAGCAATAAATATTGAATGTTTGTTTTGAATATGACGGGCTCGCCCAACATATTTTAAAAGCAGTTTTTAAATACTTATTACGGGCTCGCCCAACATATTTTAAAAGCAGTTTTTAAATATTTATGTTGCAATTGATGGTTTATCTAAGTATGTATGTATTTAGTTAAAATACCTACACAAAAGTCATGCTTTTGACAGGAAACGACCAAGTGTGATCTCTATTATTAGTAAGGGAGCGCACAATTTTAATAGAAGAGGCCGACGACATGTCCAATCAATGCATGTATTATTATTTATTTATGGCAGAGAGCATAGTCATCTTGATCAAATGAATTTCTAATTTTCTTCATTGGCAAATGCAATATTTATTTGTTTACACAGATGTCCCATAATTGGTTGAGGGAGTGTACACTCGCATGGCGGCAGGTTCAACTCATAATCATCTTGATCAAATGAATTTCTAATTTTCTTCATTGGCAAATGCAATATTTATTTGTTTACACAGATGTCCCATAATTGGTTGAGGGAGTGTACACTCGCATGGCGGCAGGTTCGACAGGGGTGATCATTTTTCGAATCCTCTGTTAAATCAAAGATATAAATGTATATTATTAGATACGGAATAATTGAATAATTATGTATATATGCGGAGTTGTGATGATAACTATTGTATGGTAGTTAATTCATTAGAACAACTTGTAGAAGAATTTAATGTAAAGATAAATGATGGGGTTCAGTTTGGTTACCTCGTTTCTTGAACCAGGCGTCACCAGATACATATAGACAATGTATATTGGTACACAAATGATCGAGTATGATAACTATTCTAACTAATTCATTAGAACAACTTGTAGAAGAATTTAATGTAAAGATAAATGATGAGGTTCAGTTTGGTTACCTCGTTTCTTGAACCAGGCGTCACCAGATACATATAGACAATGTATATTGGTACACAAATGATCGAGGAAAGGGTGAGCATCCAGCCAACATAAATGGACCATTCCGGGTATACGTAATCAGCCGTGTTTAGTTCCTCATAGGCATAAAATGAGAATATGAAGATGAGCTGTTGTGAAAAAAGAAAACATTCAAAGAGAATAATTTTGGTTTCATTGTCTGCTGAAGGCTCCCAAAGGGCGTAAATGGGTAGAAAAACAGAAATAAAGGAAGTACACTCACGAAAATGAATGCGGGACTAATATACTTCCAACAGATTTTCCAGAAAATATTTGGTTGCTTTCCAATCATTTTCTCAATATCTCCTGAGAATCTTTCAGCTCCATATATCCAGCAAACAGCAGCTGCTTCCATAAACACGACGAAAATTACAGAGATGCCAGGACCTTAATATACTTCCAACAGATTTTCCAGAAAATATTTGGTTGCTTTCCAATCATTTTCTCAATATCTCCTGAGAATCTTTCAGCTCCATATATCCAGCAAACGGCAGCTGCTTCCATAAACACGACGAAAATTACAGAGATTCCAGGACCATACGTGGTTAGGAAATTGACAAGATATGCGCCACCCTAAAGAAGCATAAAATTAGCATATAACACTTGTAGTAATTTAGCAATGAGAGTGGAAACACATTTCAAGTGACTGCATTGTGTCTTTAGTGTTTCTTTCTAAGAAAAGGAAGAATACAATAAATGCAATAAATGTTTGGGAGATGAAAGAGTGATATTTTTGTTTATCATTCATTATACGCGATAGTGTAGTACATTATAATGTATATTATAATATTTCTGGGACAGTATTTTTAATTCACAAATTTATATGTTCCCAATTAATAACGGTTTTAAGTACGACCGGATTACCTATGAAAAAGAAAGAGAAGGAATCCGAATTAATGTTTTCATTAAGGCCATTACTAACCCCCATCGTTTAAAGTATGTACACATATTCTTCTGAGACGTTATTATTAGATCATAAAACAAAATGTAACCTGGCTGTAAAAGTTTGTAACGGTATAATTGGGTCTGTTGTGTCGAATTTTAATATTGCGGCTAAACGAAAAGTTTTTCAAAGTATTGACTTAATTATTAAATTATCCTACCATATGCTTCAGGAACCATGTAACAATAGTATGCATTATAGTGATTCATAGCTTATTTTTTCAAACTAATCGGATGTGTTTAGAGCAGTTAGCAGCTAGAGCTAGCTAAGTAAAGAAAAACCTGAGTGCAGGTTGGTAGGGAACCAATGAAAACAAAGACGAGCAATCCAGCCACAAATAGCTCTCGATTTCGTCCAAGTACAGAAGGATATTCATCACAAAGAGCTGTGATGATTGCTTCCATTCCTCCAAATGTGCTGTCCAATCCAAGAGTAATAAGCATCAAGAAGAAAATTATAGACCAGAAGTTTGGCAGAATCATATTGGCTATTGCTTCAGGATACACAATGAAAATCAAGCCCGGACCTATAAATTTGAAAAATATTCATACAATTAATTGAATATCCCTTGTAAAATGCTATAAGCTGTCAATTGTTCTCACCGTTAATCCCTAGCTTGTCAATTTCCTTGTTTTGCATTTTGGCCATGTAACCCAGTACAGAAAAGATCACAAAACCAGCTAGGAAACTTGTCAAACAATTTATGGTGCTTGTGATAATTTGTAAATTGTTCTCACCGTTAATGCCTAGCTTGTCAATTTCCTTGTTTTGCATTTTGGCCATGTAACCCAGTACAGAAAAGATCACAAAACCAGCGAGGAAACTTGTCAAACAATTTATGGTGCTTGTGATAATCGCATCTCTATGAAACCAGAAAAAGAAATAACAAGTTATTATAGTCTTGATAGTCTTAAAAGCTAAAAATAGGAAATTTCGCTGTATTTCTGTAAAACTGTAATGGTTTAACTGGATATTATGTTTCTACCTGTAGCAATTATTGTGAAATTTGTTGTAGCTTGACAGAGCAAGTAATGTTCCAAATCCAGGACCAAGGGAGAAAAATATTTGGGTTGCTGCATCAATCCACACCTGTACAAGAAGTAAGTACATTTTGTTCTCAATGAATTTAATTCTCCAACAAAACACTTTGTTTAATTAACTTTCTTATTTTTTCCTTTTATTTGATTTTTCCAAAAATATTTAAGGACGACGAGACTTTCACTTTCTGATAAACTAAAAACACTATAGCAAACACAAAGTTAGCGTAAATATAAATGCGACATTTTGCATGAAACAAAGTTTATCCAGTTAGCTAGATAATGCCATTCGAAATTAACTGGTGGGTGATTTACACACCTCTTGTTAACGATTTCTGGAAAATTCAATATTGTTTTCGAAATATATAACGGGCTAATTGTAATCACGCTGAGAATTATAATCTGTAAAGCTAACGGCAGCAAAACAGTAGTATGTGGCTACGTCAAAGAGTCAGCATTGATGTAATTTTTACAAAATCTGGGGAAATCAATCTTATTTTGACTTGTAATTAATCTTTCTTTACTCTATTAAATTTTAGAAAATGATTTTTTCATAAATTAGCATAAACGGATCAAAACAGATTTGAAACCATTTTCTTCTGGAATCTATGAACACAACTGATATAGCAGTTAAGGCAAAATATTTGAAATCGAATAAATGAATTATTACAGTTATTTATAAATTAAATAGCTAGTGTAATGATAATTTAAATCAGGAATTTTTTCAACAATCCAAAATCATCCAAGCCCAATTTTTACGAAAAAACCAAACGACAAAACTTGCAAAATGTCTCAGTTGTTTTAAAAAACCTTTTACTTAAGAGCTTAAAAGTCAAAACTTTTTTTCTTTTTGTTTGCTAAAATCCAAACACGTATTCACCTTCTGTTTAATCGGAACGGAGGAAATACATAAAAGGGAAAAGAGTACATATACCCATGCCGCTGAGACAGGCAACGGACATCCAAACCAAGCACACCAAACCAATAAAACTGAAAAGATAACCAAGTAAAAATAGCGGAATGGTTGTAAAACTGCTTAACGTTGGAAATGGAAAAGCTGCTAATAAAATTGAAAGCGTACGAGCAAGATTTCCATAATGACTTGTTGAAGAAAGAGGGTTCTTAAAGGGAGTATAAAATGCTGAGCTTAAAGTCTACATCATACATCACAAAAATCCAAGTAAAACACAAGTACTATGCAAACCTTACTTTTCCCCCGGATTTCATTGGTGACGCTTCCACATTGGCAATACAATATTTTAACGCGATCATACTTTTGAAATAAAATTTTTTGTAGCGATATTCTCATTGCTACTTTTTAGCTGCTGGTTTACTAAGCGACTTAAAATTCTCTTTATATAGTGTCGCGTCGCCAGACACAAGTAACTTCAGACTTCAGTCCATACAACACGTGATACTTGGGTTTTTTGAAGAGAATAATTCAAATAAAAAAGCAACAGTTGCATTGTATAAACATAAGAAATTCGTTGCAAAAATCCTGTAAGCAAGCACGAAAAGTATAAATGAAAAGATTGGAGATGTGATGGGGCTACATCTTTTACATCTGTGGAAAAAATGCATTTGCTTATGGAAATCAGCAACATAAAACACGGATCGAAAGTTTCTTCTTTTTGAAAGCAAAGTGGTAAAAATGACATAATGCATATTATTCTGGCATATTTATGTTGGCGAAATAATGGAATAAAAAAATTAAGCTCAGCGTTCACTGCATCAAACTTCCGGTCATTTTTACAAGCCTATACGTACACATTGTAATTATTTTTTTCAAAGTCTAAAAGCCATACATTGACGTAATACAAACGGTAGTCACTAGAAGGCAACATCAAAATTTTGTAGATATTTTTAACGATGAAAGAATGTTTTTGAAACACTTTAACATCGTCTTTTTTTCTGTGCGTTTAAAAAATGGCTTTGCAGAATCATAAGTTTTTGCTTACTTTAAGCGTATACAGCTTATCCCATTGAGGTGTCAAGTAAAATCTTATCCCTTCATCGGCGCCGTCAAGGGTAATGCCACGGCAGAGAAGAATAAACAGAACGATATATGGTGCAAGTGCAGTAATCCAAACCGCCTAAAAGAAAAAATAATTTAATTAAGTAATCTTCTCAGCCACATAATTTTTTGCGGCAGCCATAAGAAATAACTTTAAGCAATGCATCCAGGAAAAAAGTCTGTCATCAAGCTCGTGCAAGTCACAATAACTTTTTATTGCAATTATTTGTTTAAAAAACGTGTATTGGTCGTATTAAGATCACTTTGTGAACTGTGCGCAAACATGATGATAAAAGCTTAAATGCAATAAAAAAGTGGTCGGAATTTTTCAAAATCCCTACTTTCATTCCATTTTATAGTTTTCCTCTGCTGTACACACACTATCAAATTCACCGATAAGTATTTTGAGTAGGTATATAATATGCTTCCTCAATTCTTGGTTTTTTCAGTCCCCCCATGAATTATTCAATTCTACTGTTTTTTGCTCTGCCCCAGCTATTACTGCCAGCAACACCAAGATCAGCTATAGAGACTGCCAGAGTCCCTGTTATTAGGATTATTACTACCGGGATGAGGATGGATGGATGAGGGCATTACTAGAAGGATACATGACAGTAGTAAACGTCGTAGTAGCAGAACTGAAGAAAAAAAAGGCAAGTGAATTGGTTGGTGAGCCAAGTACCATGTGCACTCCACTTTAAAAGCAAATAGAACTTTTTTACCGTTTGGTATATATACAAATATATGACCATGAATGTAACTAATGCGTTTAACCCTTCCTTGTTTCATTTTTACGACTTGTTGGATCTTTCAAAGCTGCCTTAAATGGCATGGTGAATCTAGGTAGATGATTTTCTAGTACAACAAGTAGTAGAAAATGACTTTGCCAAGATTTACCGATTTCGAAAAACAATTCGACCGAAAGTTTTTCTCGGAATAAATATATAAAATCACTTTTACCCTCGCTCCTTGTTTCGTCGTCGTTGTCGTGAATAAATGTATTGCACAGAGAGCGAGCGGTAGTGGGAGAGAGAGAGAAAAGGAGTACTGCTGAATTGTGAACAAAAAAGAGCGAGTATAGATGAGATTCAGATAAAGCGTTTTAACCACTCTACACATCACATTCATTCATGCATGTCGTCGTGGTTTTATACGCTTTCTTCTTTCCATTGTATCATTTACCTCTTAATGGGTATGGATATGTGGACTCCTCTTTGGTACTACTAAATTAAATAGGTTATTTGGCATCAGCGTCCGAACCAGTCTAACAATCCATTGTATATCATTGCCGTCATTTAATCTTGTAAATCAAAACAGGCCGGTCTTGTTTTTATTCAAATGAGTTAATTCGACATAAAAATCTTTACAAATAAAATTTACCTTACATGAGCAAACAAGTTAAATTGTGCTATGTACATAGCGCTTTCTCTAGGTAAACCAAAATTAAACAGGCGAAACATTTCGCCATTTGGTGAAAGTTTTGTAAGGTGATCAAGTGTAAAGCACATTTAAACATTTAAACATTATACAGTTTTTGCAACTTTTCAAAAATCTATGCATTTTGTCAGTAGTAAAACTTTTCATTACAAGTGCCCTTGAGCAATGATGATGAATTCGAGGTGGCATTATGTATGATGACGAAGAAGAGAAATTATAGATACTTTTACAAAGCAGAACGGTTGCACGTTAAAAAAGAATGCATATATAGAGAAGTGAAAGTAGATGCCAAGTTGGTGGAAAGTGTGAAAGTAAAGAGAAAGAAGAAATAAGAGTGTTATTTAAAATTCAAAGTAATTTCCTTTTTCTCCCTTTCCCTCTTCTACTCTTACACTTTCGTTCTGATTCTAACTGCTAACATTAGTAGTGTGATTTTGAGAGTTGCTTTGAGTTTTCTGCTGGGTAGAATGCTTTATTACGTACTACTATGTTTCATCATCATCATCGTTATATCTATATAGCAGACAAATGAAATGTATTCTCATCTCAAGTGTTATTATTACCAATCTGTAATAACAACTAAAAAGTAAAGTAGCACCGCCACCGCCAAGCCACCACCAAACCCAGCTTGCTTTCACTTGGTTTGTCTGTTGCATTTAATGGGTGAAAACAGAACTGTTAATAGCAAAGTGAAAGCAAGTACAGCCGCATCATTTACCAACCGACCAGCAGAATCGGCAACAGCCTTCCACTCGCTACTAGTACCAATCTGACAATTCCATAAAAAAGGGGCACATGGTGTATGTAAAAAAAATCCAGGAGCAGAGCGGTAGAGGTAATAGGGAAACGGAATATTAATAGAGTGTATCGGGGCATTTCGATCGAGACTGAGGAACAACGTGCAACTACAATACACTCCTTTTTATTATTTTTTTCGGTCTGGTCTGGTGTCGGTGTCAGAATCTTTTACAGGGAAGGAAAATGAGACGAGCAGAAAAGATAAGCGTTTAGGATGTGAGACTATGCTTGTTACAGTTATCATTATTATTATTTTGGGCTTGGGCACATGGCTACCATATATGAGCAAGACAATGAATCTTTTACAGGGAAGGAAAATGAGACGAGCAGAAAAGATAAGCGTTTAGGATGTGAGACTATGCTTGTTACAGTTATCATTATTATTATTTTGGGCTCGGGCACATGGCTACCATATATGAGCAAGACAAAAAACACTTTACTGCTACCTTCTCCGTTACTGATTGTGGTGGTGGTGGCGATGACCTGATGAATTCAACAGAGTAAATAGTAAAAAAAAAGTTATAGAGAAACACTTATTTTTTCACCACATCGTAGTATCATTCCACGGCTCCAGCAGCAACATTGGTAGAACAAGACAAGGGATATTCTCAGTTTGTGGTAATATTATGCATTATTGTTGAGAGGAGAGAATAACTATACAAGGAGCCGATGATGAAGGCGAGAAAGATAGTATATTTTAGTGGGAAACGAGGATAAAAAATGGAATGGATGTACTCAAAGGAAGATGCTGTCCACTGACCTGCTGCTTTCTACGAAATAACTTTTCTATAATAACACGCCCAATAAATGCATTCAGTTAATACTTCAATAAGTTTCTATACTATTCTTTTTGATTCTTCTAGCGCGTACGTTGGAACGAAAAAAACAGGGAACGAAAAGAAGTGGAGTAGAATTCCAATGGAGGGAAATAAATGATAGTGATGATGATAGAGAAAAAAAGGATTTAATTTAGGTGGCGAAAAACGGTGATGATGATGGTTTGTATATTGTAAGTTCTACCAGAGAAAGCATTCCCATTTCCTTGAATTCTTCGTAAACCTACCGCTTTGTAAAAAATACTGCTCTGCTCCAGGCTCATCATCAGGGGAAGGGAGAGAGGGTGAGTAAGCGAGTGCCAATCATTGAGCAAAAAACTAAAAGTCAGCTCGATAACAGTGTAAGTATATACGAGCTATCTACTTACATAAATGCACACTTTATTTACTTTACACTCTCCCCCATTTGTAATGCTAAAATATACTCAAATGCGTGATTTCCCTCCTTTTTGTCGCTCACATACGCTGTTATTTTTTTCAAAAGAATTGCATTACTAGCTGCATAAAAGTTAAGAAAGTAAAAGATACTACTACTAGTCCTACTAACTAAAATAATGATAGATACGTGTGTGTGTTCATTGTTTCAGACAGACAAGGTAGAACTTGCGACTATTGGCATGAAAAATATAGGGAATTTGACTTTTTGCCGAATATTTCATTCGGAAAAACTCTTTCCGTGCATCTGTCATTGCTCACCACCAAACCATGTAAAAGGAGTATTGAACAAAAGAAAATAAACTTTTAAGGCGTCTCCATCGACCGCGACGGTATACATAGTGAGTTGTGTCCGCGTGGTACTGTGTAGGTGCTCACTACTCCCGTTTCTGTAATACATTCCCAAATAAAGCAGGTTGTGCCACAGTAACGTCGAAAAAGCTCAGTTTATTTTCAGAGGGTAATTCTTTTAAGTCGGCAACATTTTATCTAACCGTTCTCCTCATTCCAACTGAAAGATAACAGTGGTGCTGTGATCAGTGAGCATGAGGCAATAAATGGGATTCGCCAAATGACCACTGCTATCACAACCATCAATACACTTTTGTTGACATAATTATCAAATGCTAGTCGTAAGTATGTTTTTAAACTTGAATGAAGCTCGGCGGTTTAAACCCTTTTATCAACAAGAAACAGCATGACTCCAGGTGCCTTAAACTAGGTTGAGGTTGTGATTGATTGGGCAATGATTTGGTTGAGATTGTTATAAAGAACTGATTTGTTTATGCATATTGCTTAATAATAATCACAATGTATCTTGCAACAAGTTGTCAAAGTCGCTTAGCACATAGCACAAAGCAGTTTTCAAAGCTTGTCAAGTATATGGCTGTTTAAAAAAGCTATTTTTTATTATTTATGGTTACCTTTCCAGTACTCCGAACTCCTTTCCAAAGGGAAAAGTAGACAAGGACAAAAACTATGAATGCGCAGAAAACAAGAGGCCACCTCATTTCTCCCATTCTCTCAAATCCATCAGATTCGTGCATTTCCAAAACTTTCCTCCTGAAAACACAAGAAAAGAAAAATGTGTCATTTTCAATCGTCATTTGAATGACATATAGCTTAAAAGACTGAAACAAACGTTTCACAAGAATGAACAAGAAAAATTAAACAAAGCTTAATCCAAGTAAAAAAAACTAAATATGTAACAACTGTTAACACAACAGTGAAAACAACCATAAACGAAAAGCACATTTAAGGAGAGTGCAACAACAATAATAGCTTATAAAACCGATTGATTTGATGATGATTACTATAAAGGCAATGAGAATCGATCATTCCTGTCATTCCCAGCATTGTCACAAGATAAGAAAAATATGTCATTTTCAATCGTCATTTGAATGACATATAGCTTACAAGACTGAAGCAAACGTTTCACAAGAATGAACAAGAAAAATTAAACAAAGTTTAATCCAAGTACAAAAACTAAATACCTATGTAACAACTCTTAACGCAACAGTGAAAACAACCATAAACGAAAAACACATTTAAGGAGAGTGCAACAACAATAATAGCTTATAAAACCGATTGATTTGATGATGATGATTACTATAAAGGCAATGAGAATCGATCATTCCTGTCATTCCCAGCATTGCACCCCACCAACCTTATACTCCAAAGGAAAAAGAAGGGAATTTTTTAGATGGTTATGTATTTTATGCGTACTCCATTATTAGAAAGCAAGCAAGTTCACTGACAAAGACAAAGACAGGAAGCAAGAAAACTGGTTCTACTTTTTACTTTCTATCTGAATGAGTTTGCGGTGTTGGAGGAAAAAGAAGAAGAAAATTGTCTGGTGGTCTGGTGCCTAAATTATCCTTACTGTGAAGAAAGTACACACACTACTTTGTTTTTCATACCACAGCTCCAACTAAATTCAACCAAGTTGTCATAGAAAAACTTACCTATGCATCCTATCATCACACGAAAGAAGCAATGATTGTTTATGATAATAATATGTACAAAACGATGATAACAAGACGACGACAAGATGCAAATGCTGCAAAAGCTTACCACTACTCACTAGTGTACACCAAACAGTTTTTCATTATTATTAGCTCCTTCTCAAGTACACACATATACAAACTTGGGAGGATAGATGCAACAGAAATAAACTTTCCTTGGTTCGTTCGGAGAAAGCATAATCACACTCTCCAATAATGATAAAATCAAAATAACTTTGAACTAGACCTTTTTTCTGAGGCAAAACAAACAAGATGGGCTTAAAAAGCATTGATTGAATTGCCAAGAAATTATTAGACGACCAATATATACATACACTTTTAAATTAGCTGAAGAAAACCAAATTATAAATACAATAAATTGTGAGCGATTTCATCGTTTTGAAACTAGAGGTTTTCTTGCTACACGCGAAAGCAGGCAAACAAGCGAAAAATATGGATGGCTGGTTTATTGCTGCGTAAAAAAGTCTTGGAAATGAACTTACTCGTAGTACTCCTTTGCAGGACTGGTTATCTCGCTAAAATTTAAAAGATTTGTTAAATTTCCGTCCTCATAGATCATGTTCTCTTGAATTGTTTTGACGGTCGTGCAGTTTGGCGTGTTCCAGCTATTGCCGCATGAAATCCATGGAAGTTCCGATTGAAAGGACTGAATCAGGTAATAAACTGCCCAACTGATTACCGTGTTGTAGTGCATTCCCACATACAAGTCAATGATACAAATTGCATAGCCGATCCCTAGGACAAATTATGAATGTGTATTAATTTGAACCAAGGTTTCAAAAAAGTAGGTTATACATAATGCAATTCAATTATTAGTGTCGCGGTCAGTAGTTATAAATAGGCTGTTGCAATTCACACCAACCATGGTTCCAAACGATAAGAAATTCTTGTGCTAATAAGTTCAATTCATAGAAAAGGATAGCAAATACATTTATACTCCATGTTAGAACCTTCTTTCTAATTCTCCAGAGTTCAAAATATAATATTTTCCAGATCATTAGCCTGGCTGCCTTTCTATTTATTAGCATTCACTAGTGGTGTTCCTCCATGATATGCCATTATTATAAGTAGTACATGACTGGTGCATTTTATGGATTCGAAAGGTATGTCCGTCCGTCCGTCCCATCTCGTCGCCCAATAACAGGGAAACGGTTTTGAATGCCTAAATTCTAATTCCACAAAACAATTTCTCTGGAACTCTGAGTTCTATGATGAGCAAACATTTTTATGAAAATCAACGGGTGCTGTTAAAATCATTACCACTTTGATGTTTTTCATCGCGACATTTTCATGTCATTTGATCACTAATCATTATTGTCATAACCCACAATTTAACCTAATCCGACGTACTTTGATTCTTTCGTTTTACAATGGCTGGTTATTATTACTTTGGCCAAAGTCAGTCCTTGATTGAACGCAGCATCCTCACATAACCACATTTATTTATAACTTTGTGGTGTGGCTTCCATTTTTCTATTTTCTCCTTGCATTGTTTATGCTTTCGTTTGCCACTACACACAAGTTCTCCATTTGCATGTTTCTCTTCAGAAATCCCCCGACTAGTGCGCCGTGCACGGTTAGTCAAATTCGGACTAATGGAACTTGACACTTGTACACAATCCCTCGCAGCCACCAGCACCACTGACTTGACCAAGCTATCTTCATGGAATGCATACTTTAAAAAGACATATTAACGCGCATTCATATGACTTCCATAGTACCATACTTGAAAAGACTAACTCTCGCCTCAGTCGCTCTATTATCAACCAGCATAAAATATTATATATCAGCATTATTGACACCGAAAAAAGCGTAGCTTCTCCAGCAAAGCAAGGACATTGATGTCGATGAAATGATGATGATATTCGTTTGTTTGAAGTGAAGGCTAAAAACTCCACCATATTATATAATTCCCCCATTGAAATTTCAAGAGGATAACTAACTATATATTAACATATCTATCCACCTGTTATATTATATTTTCTTATACTTTTTACGCAGTGTTGGAACCCTATCATTGTGATCCTCCAAATACAATCATTTAAGTCACATTCGCATTAGAAATGTTGGAAAGGAAAGTAGACAGCACGAGACACTGAAAGTGATTGTGTCTGTGCGAGTCTGTTATATGCCGCTTCCAGCTACCGTGTTGAAAATGGATCTTGGTAATTGGATGTCTGCAAATCCCTGGACAATCGTTTTACGACAAGGGTGAATCGTGCCATTTAGCTTTTTGTTCTGTCATTGTTATCTTTCCCAGCGTCCTCATCATTTTTCAAATACTGATAATAGCCTTAGTTTTTTTCCGCAGTCTTCCTTCTTCGAGTGTCAATTCACTGTAAACGCTTGCTGGCTTGCTACTTTGCTACTAACCGGGAAAAAATTTACTCTTAAGAAGAAAATGGATCGCATGCAGTGCATATCATCATACTATTACAGAGGTTAGCTGAAAATATATTCCTTTTCTTTTTCCTCGTGTTACTTTAACTTTGTAGGCTTTTTCGATGCCCGCCCCTCTCTTCCTCTCCTCTAGTCTGGTCATTCACTTTGATTTTTGTCATTTTTCTCCCTCTCTTACACTTGTATAAAAATAAACTTTTTTGTCCTCTTATTAAGGTTACTTTATCGTTAGCCTACCTACCTTCCGATCATCATGAAATGGTAAAATACATCAAATAGCTAGTATTGGACTTGGATATTATTTCTGCTGGAGTAACAACTTTGCTGACATGCTACTTTTCCTCTTTCTTGTTCTCCGTCGTAGCCTATCTTTGCCGCTTTACAGCTTCTAATATAGTTTATCCCTGCATTGCAATGTTATTATTATTACCACTATTTACAACATTTTTCTTGTTTTCGGTTGTTAAAGAATATCCAAAAAAGTTTGTGTGACTTGCAAAAAAGTACTGACAAGAACATGGAGAAAAAGTAAGAAGAAAAGACGTGTTTTTGTGGTAATTGGGTCATTAACGAAAAAGAAATTAGAGAAGTAGTGGAAGACAAGTAACAAGTGACAGGCATAAATCATCAAAAATTTCCAATTTTTAAATTATAGTAAATATACAAGCACCTAAACCAGAAAAATTGTTCTATTTCAATTATTTTCGTACAAAAACAAAACACGTCATTATCGAATGCAATCTAAATGTAAAGTCTTGTAATTTATGAATGGCAAGGGCAAGACTAGGTAACTAAAAATTCTGCTGCTGTTTCGTTTGACAGTCTGGTATGTGGTGTAGGTTGTAGGTGTCAGGTGTATCGACTCAAGTTGCGACTTGAACACTGTGCAAACTCAACCAAACAAAATTTAAGGTCTAACTGAAATATTTATTGTTGGCAATTAGGCATATACAAACACATGCATACTCGTAACACACGTTACGCTACCTTAATTACTTTTAAGCAACATGGGTTCTGCATTCAATTTACAATTTGTGAGACTATATAGGTGGGTGTGGTGTGCATCTTTCACACTAAAAATTTTCTATTGAATTCGGTCATATGCGTGCGTGTACTTGGTAGTTGACCAGGTTTTCTTTTTAAAAAATTGAGTGGAATGAGAAGTGATTACTTGGACAAAAAATGTGAAAAATGCTTACGGGGAATCAATGACCTTCAGGTGTAAATGATCATCATCAAGATACGTAAATTTAGCTGGTAAATATAGTGCTGAGTAACGTCATAACCGGTCAATAAATCCTAAAGCCGACACATTACTCTCTAGTCTCAAACAGCATTTAAGTAAGATCGATTATTTTTGTTGCTTCCTGATAGAAAAGTAAACACCAAATGTCCACACCAAAATCTGGAGCGTTTTTCTGTAGAAACGAACTAGTTACTTAAATTTTACATGCAACCAAACTATGGACTCAAGTAATTTGTCTGACGATGAAGACTGAAGAGCACAACGACAGGGAGAAGCTTTTCTGAAGAAGTGGTCGGAAATGTCATGTACCATCATCGCTATTATATCGCCATCCTTGTTGTTTCTCTATACTCTATACAACACATCGGATCTGCTTACTCATCAATGAGGAGTCCTCATCTCTCACTAGCGTCGTCGACCCCATCATATCATTCTCACACGTCGTCATCCCAATTTCCGTTTCTCACCTCTTTAGTTTCGTACGAGTTTGTAATGTTTGCATAAGAAGAAAACAAAGGATTTGTCAAGTTTTCATAAAACACTCGTCCTTTTTCCAATTGTAGACGTGTTGTGGTGGAAAATTCGGCAGCAAATAAATTATGTAGCCCTCCACTAGAGAAGATAACACAAATGTTTTAACTAAAAATACGGCATTTGAAGCAGTAGTAGGCAGATTCCGTAGAGGTGATGTAAAGTGCATATATATTATTAATTAGCATCTTTCTTTTTACTTGCACAGAATGTACACGGTGTGCAATGTGCATCATGGTGATAAAATACAAGTAGTAACATAACTACAGCTGGTTGTAATGTAATAATTGTAAAATTGCAGTATCATTAGGTGCGTTAAATGTCTAATTAAAATGCCAGTGAATGACACTCAAGCTTCTTATTAACAACATTTTTCAAGTAAAAAGGCAGAGAGAGGGGACACAAGGATGCAATGTTCTATGCAGTCTCATCTTTAAATCTATACATTTAATTGGAGATGCAGGCCCGATCTGCTTGTTGACTAAATATACAGAAAAACGAAAGAATTTAATCAGAATTATAATTAGGTTTTGCATAGTTAATTCGACGCAGAAACTATTAAATTGTTCATCTGTCAAGTTGTTAATTCTCCTGACCTGAGATGTTGTATCTTGGTATAAATATAGTAATTACAATTAGATTCTATGTGACATTATTTTTACTCTGCTTTTCGCAAACAGAACACATTTTTTCGATAAGTTATTTTTTCTTGAAAAGTCATAAAAAGTAGCTGACATGTTTTTAATAAAGGAAACACTATGCGTTTGGTTCGGAGATTTTTTCCCATTTAATTTTCAAGGCATAGAATTTAATCAGAATTATAATTAGGTTTTGCATAGTTAATTCTACGCAGAAACTATTAAATTGTTCATCTGTCAAGTTGTTAATTCTCCTAACCTGAGATGTTGTATATGTAAATATAGTAATTACAATTAGATTCCATGTGACATTATTTTAACTCTGCTTTTCGCAAACAGAACACATTTTTTCGATAATTTATTTTTTCTTGAAAATGTCATAAAAACTAGCTGACATGTTTTTAATAAAGGAAACACTATGCGTTCGGTTCGGAGATTTTTTCCCATTTAATTTTCAAGGCATCTCCTTTTTATTATTGAGGCTAAATTTTCGCTCTCAGGTTTAAAAAAAATTAAAAGTGCATTAGTCTGTGAGATAGCCTTAGTCTTCTCAGACAATTAATTAAGTATATTACGCACGAATGTACGTCGGGAAAAAGTGCATGTGGCATTCACGAATACAAGGTCGTAGAAAGCCATACAAATTCCAAAAGTTGTGCGCAACACCATTTGGTTATTTTGTGTAGTTCTTCTAAAGAATGTTTAAGGTGGAGACAAATTCAGCAATAAAATAAGGTAAGCTGCGAACAAATAACTATTTATGCCGAGTAAATATCAACACCGGTAAAAAGCACTAAGCAAAAAGTTTTTTTCTTTAGAAAATCAATTTTCTGCCACGACTGCTCCAAGTGTTTATCACTTGTTACGGTAAAGTGAACCTTTTTTCCTTGTTCCATTTCGATCTGATATTATTTTCACGCTAAAACATTTTAAAATCCCTTTTCAAAGGCAGGCAAAGCATCATCTTCTCCACTTTTACAATTTTTTGCTTATCTGGTCAAAATATTTTTACGGCAAAAACTAATTGACGTACCGCCGTCAAGACAGGAGACGCTAGAGTTGGGCTCTTTACATAGGCATTATGTTAGTTGTGGTAGCAGATTCTCTGGCTGTCGTGGGTTTTTCACTTTTCCTATTTGGCTTCTCTTTCTCACACTTTTCCTACTGCTGCAAATCATGACGCTTTTATACTGATCCACACAGTCGTAAAATTCTCCACTGTGCTTTTACTTATGGTTTTTATCACGTACCATGGCATGATTATGATGGTATTTCAAGTGTGGAATCATGTCAGTTTCACGAAAGATTTTTGGGTGCCATCTGGATCATTCGTGTTACCTCAACACATATTTAGTAAAATCATTTGTTTTTAACCAAAAATGTGCACACTGTTTTTTTTTTCAAGAAACCAGATTATATTTTACTTTACATTAAAACATATTTTTATCTAATATTGGCAACTAGTCAGACTTCATAAAAACAAGAAATTTATTAACGTAAAATCCAGTCTGGCTGAAAATCAT
>JAANSP010000349.1:0-23290 GCA_036850745.1 Homidia socia | reverse complement strand
TACAAGGCATTAGGTCAAATTTTCAGAATCTTTTATTTGAGAATTTGAGAACAATAGAGAAACCAAGATTAGTTTTACTTCTCCATTCTGCTTACAGGCCTTGTCAGAAACCCTGTGTCTGTTTTCTTTTTTCTGAAATAATGTCTGCATACGTAGGGCGTCGTCTTTTTTGTAAAAATAGAGGGAATTTTATGGCTTGCACATAATACTACGGCATTTCTCACTGGGAGCACCAACGTTTTTGCCAATACATTGAAAACAACTACAAACCCTAACGGTCATTTTGTTAAAAAATTGATTGTGATATGTCATATAATATTAAAATGGCACAAGATCAAACAGTGGAAACTCTTTTTGGTTTTACCTACGTATGTATAGCTGATAGCTGTAACAGTGTTAGCTATTGGCTATTGATGTACTTGCTTGAGCATAAATTCGTTCCTACTGTTGGTTCCTAAATGCTCTTTTCGGCATGCCATTTCATTCCATATATTTCTTTGCCGTGACACGAGTACATCTATCATGTGCACACAAAATCAAAATTCAATCACCGCAAATCACAGCAAATCAAATTCGGAATCTTTCAATCTTGTAATAAATAATTTCCGGAATAATTAGCAATTAATATTCTGAAAGGAGACAAGGCAAAAAATTGCAAAATTCAAACAGCGAAGAATATTTTTCAGGAATCAGGAAGGAAACCATATACACTACCTTGTTGCTTTGTGCAACGATAAACTGTCAAGCATACAAAGACATTCATGTAATGTATGTATGATGTCCATAATTAGTTAAGTCATGAGCCGACAAAGTTTTTAGTAGCAAAGTTAACTTTTTTTGTATAAAATAATTTTCTCTCTCTAATTTTCTTTGCATGTATCATTTTTTTCAAACTGTTTAAATTTAAAATTAAAATTAATATAAAAATTCAAATATTTAAATATTATACTGACACTGACAAGTTGTCAGTGACAACTGGAGTTGGACAATGAAAAGGAAAAAAATGTAGCACAAATGAGAACACAGGTAAATAAAAGTATCACATGGATAGAGGCAAGTTGTAAAGATGAATGTTTATGTGTCCCCATAAAAGTCTTTGTCTTTAAGTTTTAGTTCAAGTATTTACGTATAAAAATGTACATTTACGCCATGCTATGTGCTTTCAGCACTCAATCTGGGTAAGCAATAAGTATTATTAGTGTGTGTATTATGCAAAGGAATGCATGGTACACAAAGGGTTAGAAGTTTGATGTGTATTTACCTTTTCTCCTCCCGTTCACTGTTTCTGGATATTAAAGCCAAGAGCAGCGGGAGTGATAGTGATGATGATAGTAGTACTAGTAGTGAGCTACTCAACATTTCATATTATTTTCTCCGGGACGGTAGCAATTGTCGAGCAGAAGTGGTACTAGCACTCTGTGTGTATGTCAATAATGGAAATTGAGTGGAGTGAGACATGCCGGAAACCGGAGCAATCCCGCCGCCGTATGCGTGGGAAGCGCCAGTAACAAGCGCTGAAGTGGAACGTATAATTGGCATAATAAATAAATAAAGATATGCGTATAGCCGTTTATATTCACAAAAGTCTAATATTTTGATTGTTACTGGGTGTACATAAGTATTTAGTTTGAGCTGGATTATGTAAAATTAACACCTTGTTGGATTTATATATAAAGAGGCAAAATCAATGGATTAATTGGATTAAATATGTATAGAAAGTTGTCTCAGGGCACAGTTACATGTACCCATGTACGCTGGGAACATTTAATTTAAGAACGCAGAGATTTAAAAGAAAACTCATGTCAATGTCATTCCACAAGATTTTGCGGAAATCAATTTTAGGAGTTGCAGAAATCACTACAAGGAGGCCAATATCTCAGGGGGCCTTTCCTTGAGACTCCAGAGCACGTGTCAAACAATTAAGCTACGCTGCTCTGACCTCATTTCAGATTAAGCTTACAATGACGTCTGTCAGTCTATCCTACTTACCCTGTCGGTATTCTATGAGAGGATTCAAATGATTGTGAGGTATACCAGTAGAACTTGTTCCTAATTGTAAATCAGGATGTCTTAATCTTACAATTAGTATTACCTCAAAACTCTGTTAGATTGCAAAATATGCTTTTTACAACTTTTACGCTTTCAATATCTCAAAACATTTCTCCATAATTAATTGGTTAATAGGTAAAACAGATATGAATTTGTGTGAACAGATATATGTGAAAAAATTCAGCTGCACCATAAACTACAATGAAAATGATCCACTTTGACCACTTTAAACTTTTTTGTCCCTTATTTGTCTCTGGAATAATTTCCTTTTATTGTAATGTTTTTATGAAGGGCTCCATTTTGGTAATAAATATTATTATTATTATTATTATTCATTTCCACCAGAGAATAATTGAGTGGACGCCACTAAAATAGGTATCGATCGACTGTTGAAAAACGAATTGGAAAAGCTATGTAGTTAATCTTTCTGAGAAATTGCACAGGCAGACGGACAACACACAGACTTTTTCTTAAAATCAGCTCAGTCTGATTACGGCGTTTAATAATTTCATCATCATCACAATTTATAAAAACAGTTTGAATCGATAACTTTTTTATTATGAATTTTAATTTTTGCACAACTATTTCCTGTTGTTTCTGTCATTGATATGTTTGCGATAAAGATAACTTTTGTTCTCATTCCATATTTTTCGCTGTCCTGAGCAACACATTTACCCTGATTCGCTTACTTTGTTTGTGGTGGGGTTTATTTGATAAGTTGATCATGGTCTTGCTGTTGTGAATTGTGATGTTTTCAATCATCTTTTTTTGTAGTTTGTCTGCATTTTGATTTAACTAATGGACTGCTGCTGATTCCTCATAGGAGTATTGCAGTTTGCATGCATGCTTTTCTTTCAGCAAAGACGCTTTCGTGTTTCAGCCAAAGAGGGAAATGCTTTGTTGTTCAGGCTTTTGGAAAGATCAGAGACGAGACGATGTACTGTGAAGTGTGAAACAGTGTAACGTTACCTGAAAAAGAGAGATNAGAGAGATATATTATAGATATAAGACCTTTTCTTGCCGTGGAGAACATAATGCTAAACTACCATGTAATGCTGCGCTATAAATGTATGCATAGTACATATTTAAGCAAAAGTGCGGTACTACCTATGTATCGCAGAAATAGCGTCACTGAGAAAGTAATAGCTTACCTATGTCAAGATATGTCTTGGATTGACTTTGGCTTCAAAGGAGATTCACTGCCACGCACAAAAATAAAAACAACAACGTACAGTAGATATATCCTTTGAATGTACATGTCCTTAGGAAGAGTTGTAATACCAAGATAGAAAATAGAATGTCATGGGCCATGTGGCTTACTTGCTTCCATAAGAAAACTCTTTCAAATTGCTTGCAATGCAATAACATCATGCATCGATTTTCTGAGCAGAAGTACGCAGCGGTTGAAATTCACTCCACAGCAAAAAATATACATAACACCCCACAGCATGGGCTACTTTCGATGAAATGTTTTTTCTGTTTCCGTCAAGACTTAAGGAATAACAATGGCCAAAATACAGGACAATTTGAGTACCAACGTCGTTAATTATCATAAAATATGGTAGGTTAGTACAGTATAAACTAATCGAACCAAAATAGAATAGTGTGTAGGTACCCGGAATGTGCAGAGCAGCCACCTTTTGTTGGTAACCCAAGCGCATACAGTATTTGATTTTCGTAAACACCCTGAATGCAAAAGGCAATCGCTTGCCGTAAATCCCGCAAAACCATTGTCAACAAATCTCTTACCCCAGCCAGGAATTAAACTCTACTGGATGTAACTAACTGATTATTATTGTTGTTCAAATCAAATCTTTTGCAACTAATAATGCCCAATGATATGAAATGACATGAAATCAGAGAATTACAGAAAACATCCTGAAGGGTTTCCAGCACTCTACTTTTATCTTTTTTCCTATCCAACTCCTCTCACCATACCCCATACAGTCACATTTCTGCAGATGCAGATGAAGCACATAGCAGTACATACACAGCATATCGCTTCATGTCATACCCACCCTTTGACTGAACGTAACGCATTTTTGGCAGGTGTGGATGGCAAGTTTCTTGTGATTTTCAGAACATCACAACTCACAAGCAGAAACCATGCATAAATACATGGCGCATAGCTGGAAAAGCTGGTACACGTTAGTAGACTTAGCATGAGACCGGTAGACCGGCAGCTGCTGCTCCTCCTGACTCTTCTCTCTCTACCTTGTTTTCCCCTCTCACATAGTGTCTGTATAATTGTCCCTTTCAAAGTAAAAACCCAACTCCTATTTTCATTCCCCTTTTCCATTTCCATTACATTGCATCAAAAGAAGAAGCAAAGCGAGCAAATATAGAGAGATTATATACTACATAGTCTAGTTGTGTGAGAGTGAGTAGACTATATCTATATCATAATATTTATAACCAGCCGAATACCGATACATATATTCATATATACCTACAGCATTCATATTATTATATATATTACCACTTCTGCCTCTACCTTACTTTCATCTCAGGAAGACGTCAGCGTCACGACTCCACAACATGGAGCATTTTAAGTCACGCTGCTCCTCCTTTTTTGATTCTTTTCATCTTTCTGAAAAAAGTGTACCGTGTACAGCACTGCTACGTACCTCTGTACTATGCACACATTTTCTATAATAATAGGCTATATAGGAAGAGCTGCAAAGATAGAATTGGGCAGTATACATGACAGTTGTTGTGGCGTCCCGGCAGCAACAATAATATCAGGGTATATTGAGTATATCTAGCTCCGTCTTGTGTTGTTTCAGCAAAAGTTTGGTACCAACAAAGATAGACGCTATATGTATATATTTTTATATACATACGCAAGTAGGAGATATCCTTCCCAGCAGATCAGTAAGAACGGGACCAATAATGGAAAAGATAGGAAGTGTCGCCTTTACTCTACTTGTTCATTTAAAATCGGCAACAATCGCTAGATGTGGAGGGAATGGAAAGGTACATATGACGCTGTATTATCCAGGAAAGGAGTCTTACTTTTCTCATGGTATGCCAAGTAATATGGCACGGAATGATCCGTGCTAGTGTGTAGAGTAATGGTAGTGAGAAGCAGTCATGTAATGTAATGTAACGTGGCTATGCAATCGCTCAAGTTCTCAAACCCAGACGACTATGCCCATATTGTAGGCAATGGATACTCTCAAACCCCTAAAAATAGCGACAAAATCAATGCTGTTATGGGGAATGAGGATAGGTGAAAGGTGAAAGGGGAGGGGAGCAATATTGTGACAAGGGGTAGATGTGGATTATCACGACGGAAAGGATACTGGGGCCCTGTGACCTGGGTCAGATTGAACCAATCTAAAGATTCTTTAGGTTCGTAGCTCTGACGCGCCTTTAAGCCTATAGTAGCATTGCATTGAGCTGGTATTGCATTGTATGGCAAAAACATGCAAAGTGGTAGTGTTGCTAAAGGCAGGAGAGGTAGTAGCAGAAAGAAGGCAAAAGCAAGGCACGCTGGAGAAACCATTGAAAATTCTCCAACTCCTCCGCCGCCTTCCGTATCTAAGTTTTCTTGTCAGTTACAGCAGCACCTGCGCTTCGTAATAATCAGCGTCGGGGAAAGGTGAGCGGGGCGCCTTGTGTTCAGAAATATTTAATTAAATTCAGTTACGCATACCTAATTAATAATTATTACATAGTTAATTAATTTAACGGCTCATTTATTTATTCTTAATTTATATGCTTTAAAAAAATAAAAATAAAAATTAGTTGTTACTCTGGACAGTGCATTTAGAAAAATGATACATTACATGAAATTGACTATAATAAGTTTGCTTAAAGATTACCTAAATACATTTATGGCGTAGCAATCGTAGTTCGTTGTTATTGCATGATTAAAAAATGACAATTTATTTTCTTTCTGCACATCTAAATTTACATAATTCGATCATGGAATATAGCTTTACTTTAAGTCTTTTAATAAATTGAAAGTCTTTTAATCTTTCGAAAATGTTAACAAAGAGAAACGTGTAGAAACCGGTACATGTGCCTTTTTAGTTATCCATTTCACTCACCTCTAAATGTGCTCAGCCAGTAGGAAAGCAGGATGCTGTGTGCTCAATTCCTTTGTGCTTACACACGAGTTACTGAATCAGAAAAGAAGCGTCCTTTTCCAACAAAAGCAAAAAAGTTAGAAGGCAGATGAGTAAATTTCACGGAAAGCCATCACGCTGTTATGTTCGCTGCACATATACAACAAAATAATGTAACATTGTGAAATTGTGAATATTTGTGTTCTTATTACACTTCACTCCAACAATCTAAATCATACTCATAATAATACCTATAAAGTAAGTGCGGTGTAGTAAGTGAGCTTAAATGAACACAAGATTAAATAAGTTCATCTATAGGTACATGCATGCTATTTAAGCTCCATATAACCCTTTTGTAGGTATATCCTATTCATATATATGCATACATACTCTATCGGATTTGACTATCCAACGACACGCAAATATAGGTACACAATTTCTTTTGGTAGTGGAGGAATACTAGATATATACGTATAAGTATAAGGGATAAAAAGGATACATGCATTACGGATTTGCTTGGAAAACAATGCCAATATTGACTATGGGAATAACAACAGCATTTTTCTAATTTAGCACTTACTCTTTTTGACTAGGAACCTACTCACCCACCACCACTACCACCACCACTACCACCACCACTACCACCACCACTACCACCATTACTCAACACTCTTCTTGCTGCAAAGAAAGCGCCATTAGTGGCCATACCAGTAAGTAGTTCTCATTTTGGCGTTCTCAGTCACTCCAAGAGGCGCTCTCATAATAGAGGGAAAACGCATACATATACATAGGTAGATACATACATACAGTTTTAATATTTTCCCATTACTATACTAGTGCTTTGAAGATACAAATACCGAAGCCAAACCGGCAAACAGCAAAATAATAATATCATCATCGTTACCCAGTGGAAGTGCTGGTGCGGTGGTAGGTAGGGAAAAAGGAATAAGCATAAAGGATTGGCATATTAATACCGTCTTTAATCACACTCGGAGTGGAAGAAGAAGGACTCAAGGAAAACGGGAGCATCATGGCATGATGGCGTGTCATAGCGGTGGTGCAAGATGGCACTATAGGTAGACAGACATGCATATATACAGGCATTTTTATTGCAGCTATGCCACCAAGATTATTATTATAATTCTACTTTTGTATAAAGTTCAGAAAGCAAGAGAAGAGCTAAAATGAGTCTATGTTCAATGCTTATAGATAGATACATTTCAATAGTAAAATCGTCATCTTTACCCCAAACCAAACGTTCTCACAAAGTATCATGCACAATGCACGCTTGTAATCAGTAGGAACGCTAAACGGTTTTGTAGAAAGGAAATTGTGAGTCTTAAAAAGAAGGAGTTAATAATATTTGTGTTAGAAGGAAACAGAATTTATGTGTCGTTCATTTATGCTATATTTATGCCTATAAATACAACAGCTATTCTTTTGTGCATGCATGTCATATTATTACTTGTCTACATGTATAGGCAGATTGTTTGCACAATGGCATACTTTTGTATTTATAGGTATATACTTTTATAATATACAATGAGTATGTGCATATTATGTACATACATACTCATACTTGTGTCTCCGAGACAAGTTTAAACTTTCGGGGAGAAAGAAAACTCAAGTACCCCTTCCTGCTAAAATAAATGTAAGAAAAAGTTGGAGGGCTTTTCTCATGCAAAGATGTGTCTAATCTAAGGCCATTATATGAATAGAGGGTGGTAGGAAGTGAAGAAAAAACAATAGTTTGTGGTGGTGGTGGTGGTGGTAGTAGTCATGTACTGTGATGATGATAGATACTACTAGTGTATGCATGTAGTGCAGACTGGCACGCAACACTTGCGCTTTGTAAAAGAGATTGGCGTCTTTTTCTTTCTGTTTCGCTTCTTGCATCCGTCCGTTGATCTCAGAGTAAAGACAAGCGTACCCATGGACGGACAAACAGACAGAAAGTAATGTTATGTAAGCGTGAGAGATGGGAGTTTCTTCTACGTGAATTAAACACATACAAGCATTTAGGTAGTGCAAACAGACATGCAACAGTACGATAGGAGGTATTACGAAAATAGGTAACTGGTAGTAGAAATTTCTTAATGTTACTATTATATATTTCATTTAGATGTTTTGTTGCTTTGATAAAAAAATATTTCTGAACGAAACAAGAAAAAAAAATCTCGTTAGTTAAATATCTTGAGTGATTTTATAAGGTGAACGAAAAAAAAATGTTTGCAAGAAAGGTAAAGTTAAGTTTGATTTTTTTCTCTTCTTCTTGGCTTTTTCCGTTCCTTTCCGTTGACGACGTTCATGGCGTTGTTGTTATTGTTGTTTTTGTACTTTTGTTGGCCGTATACTTCATCATAATATACAGCAAGGTAATAATACTTAATACTAATAAAATAATATACATAAGCCGTTGTAAATGTAGTGATGATGATGAGGACGATGAGAAATGGGAAATATTGTGTGGAAAAGGTGAATGTGCATGTGAAATGTGATGTCAAGCATGATAGCCTTTTCCTTTTCTTGGCTTATAATAAACTGTTTGTGCAGTAGTGGCGGTATAAGATAATGCCATCACGATGCGATGCAATAATATATGTATTAACACAATGCTTTTTACTGGATTTACCTGCATGCTATTACCATCACCACCACACACAAAAAATAGGTACAAAGAGAAACGTTCATAAAAGACACAGAAACGAGAAGACAATGCAATGAAGATAAGTGGACGCGTACGTGGTAGAACATATTTAGTAAGTAGTAGATCGCATATCACCAGTGACGCTATCATACCACACGTTCTTGTATGAATTTGATACTTTTTGTAAGATCCATGTACATAAAATAATAAAGGAGAAACTCTTTTTCGCATTCACTTGCGTAAATAGCCTCGTTTCCTTTGGAGTGGTGGTGGTGGATGTCCAGTCTGTGTCCATGGCCTTCTATTGGAAAAAATGTGTTTGAATGACTAAATTTTTATCAAGAATGTAAATTGATTTAAGATAATATAGAATTGGGTTACCAATCATCATAAAATTGTCGATTTTTTAATACATCCGTATTTGCATTTATAACCTTTAAAGTATTATGTTAGCATTTATTTTAGTTTGAATCTATTTTCGGAGAATCAAAAAAAAACTTGCATAAAACTTCAATAACTTGCTTGTAGGCGACGATAACATTTATTAATAGAATTACTCACTGCTGATAGAGATTATGCAAAAAAATACCTACTCATGATATTTAAAACCGAAAATTAAAAGTTTAAACTCTCCCTTATCATTATTTTCTAAATTAGTATCACATTATAGAATAAATAATTGTATCGCTGAAATTAGAAATGTGTATTTTTAAATATTTTTTTTCTATTGAGAAAAGCAGCGTGTAGTCGTGTCCTTTCAACTTTTATTACAGTTTTTTCAGCTTGCCCCAGTCCAAATTCAGTTGAGCCTGCTGCACCTACATACTACATACCTACAACAACAATATATGTAATGTCCCTTCAACCCGGACTGAATCCTCATAAAGTGCTCAATTGCTTCATGATTATATAAAAACTAGTATGTAGTAAATATGTAGATGCCAGTGGCATTGGCACTACATATTCATGTAAGTACAATATTCTTCTACTCCTTCTACCCGACGTGCTTCCCTATTTTCTTCCACTAAACTGATTTCAGTCAAAAGTAGAGAAGCAAAGCAAGCGTCACCCTTTTATGCCTGGCTTAAGCTTTATATTATTCGGTGCTACTCTTTGCCTGCTATCTAGCTGCTTCATTTCTTCATCAAACCAAGCCATGCCATCATCATCATCATCATTGGCTATGTTGGCCAGATCTACTGAGATCATGATCAGTCAAACAACAACGATGCTTGCCGACGGTGGTGGCGATACCGGGCACTCACTGATAACTTTCCGCACACACCTCCATTCTTTTCCCATTGTTCATTCGCACTAGTCGTTCAATGTTTTTATTTTTTTCAAAAAATATACCATGTAACAAATTGTATTGCATATTGTATTGTTCTATCTCTGCTTTTCCATTTTTGTTTTTCTTGATGTTTTGACGATTTTCACGATGATGATGACTAGGTTTAATGTACCTAAAATTTTATGTGAAAAACAATGAAGTACATATATTTGCCATTTTGAAAACAACATTTGATCATAATCACAAACAAAGCACATGCAATATACATCCCATACAATATTTAACAGTTCATCTTATCGCGAATATGAAGTAGCTAAAACAGCATTACTTAATTTTCAACCACATCAAAATTCTTGTTCATCATTCCCATTTTAATGGTCATTGATATCTTATTAATTATTATAATAAACACGTCAATTATTACAAATATTTATTTATCCATGTTCTATAATAGCTTTTATCTTCCAACCCAAACTCAACAACTCATTTTGATGATACATCATAACTTTATGAAGCTCTGAATAAGCGTGCTGACCTCACTAAAAGTTCAAGTGACACGGATAAGAAAAGTATTGCACGCACTTTCCTCTCGATTGTAAACATGTTCATGTACATGGTAGGTTAAGAACCTTTCTCGTTTACGTTTCTACATTAAGCTTTTAAACCCGATATATCTTGGAATCCCCCACGCTTCGCTAATTTAAGCTGCTGCCTACAAACATAAGAAATATTTATGAACTATATGATCATATTATAAATTGCCAAGCACATACACGTTTAAGCATGTCACAATTTTTATCCACTCATCCGAATTGCTTAGGTAATAATAATGGTTCTCTTCTGCATAATTTTCCCTTGCTCGTTCATTTCTTGAATCTTTTTTCAAAAAGTACTAGCTTTGTAATGTGCGCAAATTTAGCACAGCAAAAACTTATTCCCACAACTCAATATCTCGTCTTGTCTCGGTTTGAAAAATGCGTTCTAGCCCAGTAGGTCGCGACGGAGAGGACGGCGATAATGATTATATAACGCAGAGGTGGAGGAGTTATTCTGACAACAAATTAATATAAAATTGGTAATGCTCCATTAAAATGATCGTGAAAGTTGGGGGAAAAAATCAACGCTTAAATCTGCAATATTTTTTGCTTCTTTTACCACCTTTCCTACCTTACAACAACATGTTCAGTTTGTGTGCGCATACAATCAAAAACACATTTCTATTAAGAATGAGCAAGCAAACAACGAAAAAGCATAATCACGATCGCTTAACTACTCTTCTCCTTTACCCTCTACACATATGCCATATATTATTATATTGCGGGCAAATGAACAGCAGCAGCACAGAAGACTAGAAGACACATAATAATAATGGTAATAATAATAATAATAACGTCATGATCATCAAACTGAATTTAATGTGAAATGTTGATCTCTGCATAGGAAAAGCCAAAAGATATTAGAATATACTTATTACTTATTATTGTTGTTACTAGAATAGCAGCATCATCATTCGTTGTATCCGTATCCAACAGTCTAGGCATTGAGGTAATATGATTTTCACATACCTAGACTCCATTCCGACCATCCAGAACCAGCCAAAAAAGAATACTAGCCTACATTCTCTTTTCTCTCAATCCTCATATACCCAAAATTTCATATCATCACCATCGTACTACTATGCATGCTCTCTAAAGTCTGCTTCTCGCGTCTCCCCATATTTTCTCATTGTTATTATTGTGGCGAATGGTGATACTTATTGTATTGCAGCACACTCACACACACACGTCTTTTGCTTCATCAGGAATACTTGGCTGAATATACCTACCAAAACTTTTTAGCTTTGCGTGTTCCAAACAAACAAGCAAGCACATAATATATTGCATCGGCATTTATTTTATTGCTGAAATATATAGGCATATTATTCCAAAATAATACCATCGACATCTATCTACCACGTTAGGCTCTAGTGTAGTGTACGAGAGCGTCGTCGATACAACCATAATGCTGTTTGCATTACACCACCATACCACTATCCATATACCATCATAATTTTCTCTTATGATGATGATCATCATCATGATTTAGCATGGTACGTTCTCAATTCAAACTGAAAAACAGAAACAACAAGAAGTTTACAACAAGCCGATATGCTTATAATAATATCTAACCAGTGCTGGTTTGTGATGCCATGTTGCTGTTGATAATGATGAGTGCCGATGCCATTGCATTTCAAACCGTGTAATAGATATTATGTTACACCACTACTACTATTACAAAACTACACATCAAGAATGCCATCACTATTTTTGACTGAATTTACTGTATACTCCCTCTATTTTACAAAAGAAAACCAATACGCATAGTCTTTCAAGCTACATTTGAACATATTACAGACTTTTTTTTACCGGAGAAGAGTAGAATAAAGACAAAAATTTGTTGCCTGTCTATTATATTATTATATTATACCGATGCATATTACATACCTACTACCTACCTATAAAAACAGCATTATTATTATTAGTAAAGTATCATCATCATCAGCAACTCCATCAACGCCACCGTTTCCATGCATTCCCCAAATACTGATTTTATAATATGTGCCTTACTTAACTAAACTTAACTCTGTCCTTTTACTCTACATATTATACAAGTTACTGTGCTATGCTGTTTGTTAGTTACCAATGCCACTAGAATACTGCTTGCTGATGCTACCTTTTATTCTAGTGTAGTTTTTCCCATCTTTTGAAAATAAAGAGAAAAATATGCTTGATACTTGTATAAGCTTTCAAGTCAAGTCTTCAGACTCAAAAAAAACTTTTTAATATATCAATGCAATGTACATAAGCGTTATATTATTATTATCTTGTATAAGGATGGTGATGATGAGCAGAAAAAAGAGAAAATCATAATACATTTTTATATGAAGGAAAGAGAGCTGTGCGATGAAGATGGAGCGACCGACATCCGCCGCCGCGGCGTTCACTCGTTTCTTCGTTCACTAGTTCACTCACTCGCCATTTACTACTACTAACAACTGCTTACTATTTTACTACAACAACTTACTACTACAGACACACACTCTTCTCTCACACACACAGCACGCTACTCTCTTTAGTCACTGGTTACATTCATAACATCTTGGTCGTGGTGGCACGCTGCTGCTAAATATTTGCTGCTTTCCAATACAACTGAACCATTACGTTGAAGTTAGCAGGCATATACAGCTAGACAGAGAGGACAATACAACAACATAATATGTATTACCGCACTCTATAACATTATTTAGCGCTTTCATACTTGCTTGTTACTACTACTACTACTACTACTACTAAACTACTACTACGTTCATATATGAAATGAAATATACCTTAATCATTTCTAAAACTGACTTTCTGAATGTTTCCCATACACAAGTTTATATTCCATTATAAATTATATCTGAATTTATGTTGTATTACTATTACCACTACTTCTCCTGCTACTATACCGAATACCGACTCTATTCTCCTCAACAAGCAAACTCAACCAACTACCCAGCTAAACACACAAAAAAGACAAGTATAGTTGGTTTTGGCTTTCTATAAAAATGGACCTAAAGTAGGTACATATAAAGTAATATGCTCCATACATACATCCAATCTAAACATCTCTCTATACACTATAACATTTTATTCCATTTATTTTTTTGGCATATATAGGCAAGTAAAAGCTATATGGAAGCAGATATGTACATTCCCTAACTATATCACTCACTCCAACTAGCTATCTATATGAGACCTTTCTATAGGGAGAAAAAGAGGCTTTAGCTAAATGTACGCTTCCTTCTCCGTCTTGTTCTCTCTGCTAGTTTGGCTCATGTTGCTGGTTTACGTTTACACTCTGCTTGTTACTCACTTTATGATATTCTGCACCTCTGTATGTGTGTCTCTCTCTTTTCTCCTGCCGTATCGTGTGGACACGATCAGCTCTGCTGCTGGATTATTCTTCATTTGTCCGTCGACCTGTGCAAAGCGTCTGCAAGCTCTCCGGTTCGTTTTTACTCTAATAATATAATATTATTATTACTACTACTATCTCTACTTGATTTCATTTTTACACAGTATTTATCAGCATTTCTCCCTTATTTCCCACTTGTACACTTTCTTCGCTAATAAAAGTAGCGTCTTCGCCGATAGGCTAAGAAAATAAGCGTATACACATTACACACACACTTTGACAATAACCTATTTCAATTGATTTGTTACATTTTTTGCTAAAAAATGCTACACAACCGCACGCACATACATACACAAGTACGTTTTAACTAGTTCACGAAAAATTAGTAGAGTTAAAGAAACTTTCTCCTGGCTGTCATCATCATAAAATCATAATATTACTACCAATTAGTATTTTTACGTTTCTGTTAGTTTGTTGGTTTGTCGTGTCCGGTAGTAGTTTTTATCACTTGTACAAACAGAAATCTCCTTGGCTGTTGTTCAGTTTCAGTTGTTGTTATTGTTAAGTTGTTGTTTGAATGTTCAACTTGTTTTTATCCTTTTTGTAAATTTCATTTCCACCATCTCTCTTTCGGAAAACACGACCATGTCATGGTGACAATTGGTTTGTTTGCCATTTCAAAGTTTCTTGATCGCTCGCTCATGAAAAAGTAGTGCGTTCTTTTCTCAGCAGCAGAGATAGATAGACACATGACATGAACAAAGCAACGTACGCCGTTCGTTCCGTTGTTGTTTCATTCAACTTGCACTTCTACTTGTAGTAGTTGTAGTAGTAGGCGATAAGCATTTTTATTGAGCACGGCCAAAGCGTTTTAAGTTTGTCAAGCAGAAGGAAAAAGGAGGGAAAGGAAGCCTTCGTTGGTTTTCATTGGAATACTAGTTACTTACCTATACACATTTATATGTACTTATTATATATTCATGGGTAAATACACACGTAATACCTGTAATATATGTATGAGTGCATATATAGTACAAGCCTATAATCAGTTATTTATGTATCTATATTTTTTAACCTTTTTAACTACACATTTTTGAAAAGATAAGTTTGATTGTTGAAGTGTGTATTGTTGTGTAGCGCATAGCGTGGTGGCAGTGAAAGGAAACGCTTTAGTTCGTTGCGGCCACTGCTACCGTTTCTGTACCAAACACATTTTTAGTTTTGCTCTCTCCCTCCACATTTTATACTCATCGTCAAAGATAATTGATGTATGTATAATTGATATGTATATATATACATTCATAAACCTACTACCTAACCTAACTAAATAAAAAATATATATACATCATTTATACACACAACAGAGTAGCCCACAACAACGACATCATTATTTTTATTATTTCAAATCTAGTTTAATATCTTATCTTGCTCAGTCACCACATCAATCCTTTCGTTATTGCTACTTTTACTTCCACTGTTAGTTCTCCTACTACATCTGTCAAAGAAAAGTCTCTTCTGACATTTCTCTTGCTCTCTTTCTCTGTTACAAGCAAAAAAGTGCACGACAATATCCTAATGTTTTTCTTTATATTATAGAAAATCGCATCGCGCCGCGAAATTAGTGAAGTTTAATCATCATCAACTCCACACGATTTTAACAAATTAAAAAAAGTTCCTCCGCATCATCATCATCACAACAACAACCGTCGCCGCCGCAACGCCAACTTTTTTTCACCGCGTTAACCACCTTTAATCACCATTCACATCACCAACATGAGCAGTAACGACAAAGAGGTTGCAGTGGACAAGGCCACTGAAAACAACGACAACGCCGACGCAAAGGCTGAAGTCAAAGGAGTCAAGAGGCCACTTGATGTAAGTTTTCAAAAAATACGTATACATGTTCATCATTATAGTTTCTAATTTAATTGACATCCAGTCAGTGAAACAGTTGTCATCATCATCATCATTCTCATCATCTTTCTTCACTACTCCTCATCAACGAAGTTAACTAGTGATTTCGTTAAGTTTCTGTGTAAAAACAGTTTTTCTCTCTCTCCCTCTTTTTTACTATCGCCATCTCCACAATGCCGGCCGGCGTTGTTCGCCGCGAGCTACATTATTGTATGCCAAAAAGCGTTTCTGTGCACGCAGCGGAATGGCCATCGAGAAGGTTTTTTTCATTGTGCTTCCCTTTCTTATACAACAATGCAGTTTTATAGAAATAAGCGTCCCCTTTACCAGTTTTCATAGTTTTTTGAAAAATTCCTTCAATGCTCGTTATAATTTTTTAGCGTTTTTAAAATATTGTTGGTGGATGTGCCAGTGAAGAAAAACACTGTGGGATGATGATCATCATTATTGTTATCATCCCTATGATAATGCTTTGTCATTCCTGCTACTATTTTACATCACTTGCTCCCCCGTCTTTCTTTCTTGGGACAAACACATTATTAGTTGATCGCAATCCTGTTTCGTGTTATTGGCCGCGTACCTACAGCACTGTATACCTACCTACCACTCACCAGCTTGACTTTTCTTTCTCATCTCCACTGCACAGAAAAGCTTGGCAGACGCCGACGCCGCAGTGAAGCGGCCATGTAGCTCGGCGAAGTTTTATGCCGGTTCATAATAAAATGCATTTTTTCCTTTTTTCTCTCTCTCTCTCTCTTGAAACAATTTCCAAATGCATAAAACACTACGATGAAATGAAACATTTCTACTTGTTTCGTTTTCTCTCTCTCTAATCTACTAATATTTTACTTTACTGATGCTGCTGCTGGTTGTTTCTTCTTTACCACTTCATATCTCCTAGTTTCTTTCTGCGTAAATGCTGCTCTTCTACTTGTCATGTTGCTATTACTCTTATTTCTTTCAGCCAACCATCATCGTATCAGGCGTCGTGGTTTAAAATGCTTCTTTTTACGTTCTTATTGTCCTTTTTAAAATTCTGATATATATTTACTCTTTATTGTTGAAAAAAAACTACTGCATACATTCTAAACATACATTTTTTGAATGGCTTTTATTAAAAATAGATTTATGCATATACCGGCTTGATTAATAATAGTGGCAATACTTCCTGATTAGATTGAAACTCCACATCATGTGGCCATCTTGAGTGTATCATTGTTTTCAACTACACAGATATATAATTATGATCATTAAATTTTTAGAAAAATTATCATTATCCCCCATTCCCCTACAACTACTTTTGTATGTATATCGTTTGCCTCTTTCTGGTGCGTTTCTGTCTTTTCTGTTGTATGGTTTCTGTAGATGTAACTTGCTATTGCATTTTTGTATCTTTTTTATCCATATCTTTCCCTTTGCATTTTATATGCATACTCTGTTTTATCTAATAAACTAAACTAATATCCGTTTTCTAGAGCTGCCATTTATTTACTACTTGGCAGAAAATGAAGATGGCATTGCCTATTATTCTATTTGTATGTACATAATATTGTAGAAATTATTATTGCTATAACATTATTGGTTTTTGTTGCATTTTCATGATTCATAATAATAATCATCGCACAGTTCTTCAGTTGACTCCCATACTAATATACTGCCACTGCCGAATGAATGGTAATGCTACTGCATTTGATACGCTCTACAGCTACTACAAGCATTAAACATTTTCAGCATTTTGCATTTTCTCTATAATGCCCTTTTCTTTTCGTTGCCCTTCTGCTTCTTCTTTTGGTTTTTGGGTAGAAAAAGCAAGGTATTCCAAAGAGATTATTATTTCTAACACCACTACCACACCACCAAGACCAACTATACTATACTTTATATGCACACTTCTTGCATGGCTGCTAATGGTGGTAACGGCAGTGTTTTTTATATATACAAAATAAATACAAAAAGAAAAATTGTTATACACGGGCATCAAGAGAAAGAGTAGAGGGGCAAACAAGGCATTATAATATAAGTTAGGCAAAAAGGGTGAGAAATATACACATTGATTCTCCGTCTTATTATATGCAGTGGCAGCACCATATAAAAACGCTTCTCTCCTGCTATTTTCCCCCGTGTATGTGTATATCTGTTATATCATCTTCATCACAGAATGATGCGTTCTTTTTATTATTCTCTCACTCCTCGTTTTCTGCTTTTTTCTCGTCTTCGTAGTGACGACACTAGCATGATGCATACCATCATGATGATACAGTTTTTGTACAGCTCATAGTGCTCATTGCATTATAAGATTGGGCAATTCTAGAAACGAGAAGAAAAGCTACTGGTTGGCTGGCATGCCGGCTCGTCCGTCTGTCGGTCGGAACAGCATCAGGCATCCATTCTGTTTGTTCGCCCATGTTTTCTAGTTGGCGGCAAACCTTGAACAAGCTCAAGCCACGCTTCTCTCCTTTCTCAGCATCCTCCGTACTTTCTATGACTCAGGAGATTTCAACGTATTATTGCTGCTGTTGTGTGCTGTGTACTTGTGTACTAATACTATTCATTTTATGATATGCCAAAAAATGTTGCATTTGGCTGGCTACTGCATCTGCCTAATTATTGACCCTCATTTGCGCTTTGATTTCCTAGCATGATTTCATACTTACTTGGCACTTGGTTAAATAGTGAAATTATTGCTATAATTCATTTTTTTCCATATTTCGACTATTGTATCGTTGTTGTTGTTGCCATTTATTGCAAAAAACGACAACTGAACTAGATGATAATGAGAAGAAGCAATAGTTGGTTTTATAATCGAAAGAGCGAGAGAGAGAGAGAGAGGAGAACGAGCATTATATGTTACTCGCATCTCTTTGTTCATCATCATGTGAAATATATTATGCTAGGCAGGTTATTGGTATTGGTATGCGTCATCTCGGCCGCCATGGCATCGTGATTGTCGTCCCTTTTCATAAAGCTTGCTCCTTTTAGTTGCTTCTTCTCTGGTTCGTATCGAGTGTCAACGACTGACTGAGGTAATCCGAAATTGCCCAAAAGTAAGCTTTTTTCTTCTCCTTCTCCCATGCATGTATTGCTGCTGCTCTTTTCTCTCACAAATTGTACACAAGTTAGGTAGGTAGGTATGTGTACGTACGTAACTACGTACCATATATTTAGTTCTACAAAAGCCAAAGTTCTCTTTTAGAAAACTAGCAGCCAACTTGGTGTATGTACTTGTGGAAAATTGTGTAGGCTGCTGTAAAAAGATTCGTTCTAAAGAACTCTTGTTATGGTGGTAGTGGTGATGTTGTAGAATGGAATAAGAATAAAATGGGCTGTTGGGAGAGAGTCTGCAAGCTAGCGAACCACTGCGAACAAGAAAGAAATTGACGAGCGACTAAAAGGCAGAAAGAAGAGCATTGATTCTTTTCTCGTTGAGCTTTTTGAGATGCTTCTAATAAATCTGTTTTTCGTGGAAACATGACTTACCTACGACTAGTGAAAAGAAAACATTCAGCAAATCCAGGAAGGAGTTATCAAAATGATCAAGTTGAAGCTCTTAAATGATGTTGATGATGAAAATGATGACAACTGACACCATGTGGCTTATTACTTGATGAAGTGGGATTTGGATGAAATGATGATTTTTTATGCTCTTTGTCTATAAAAATGACATTTTATTGCATTCTCTACATAGGATAAGGACGCTGACGTAAAGAAGGCCAAGAGGGAAGAAAACGGTGAGGATGAGGTTGATGATGAAGAAGAAGAAGTAGAAGGTGAAGAAGAGGAGGAAGAAGAAGAGGTTCCGGGAGATGAAGGTAGGAAATCTATGACTTTTTCATTTTTAATCATTAATTTAAGAAAATTCATATGCAATGGGGATGGGTTTTTAAGGAAGGATGGTAAAAAAGTATACCTTATAGTTGTAGGGCAATGAGTTGTGTTGCCATTATCGACAAATGTGTAATAATTACATATGTGCAAAATACATACAACAGCGTGCAACGGTTATCATTAAAAGTAGCAAGTCGTAATAGTATGTTAGTAGCCTGTTGGAGTGTGTAAAGTAAATTATTATATATGAGCTATAATATTAATTTAATAATAATATTATTTATTATGTTGCTGTGTGTATGTAATTAGGCGATAACAACGTATGAAATTGATTATAGTTGATTCCTAGTAGTATTTATCTAGCATTTAGAAAAAAATCAATTCTGGTAGTGCACATAATGTATGATTTTAATTAATAATATTGAAATGGAAAGTACTTGAAAACGACAATTTTCACTGATTTGATTTTTGATTCCATTCACTTTTTTCTACAGAAGAAGATGAAGAAGACGACGGTGAGGACGGCGAACCCGGCGACGGTGAAGAGGAAGAAGATGATGCATAAGAAAGCATCATTTAGAGAACTGTGTTTTTATAAGGCCCTTGAAATCTAGGATCCTAATACGTATTGAATCTAGACTACTTTTTAGAAAGCTCATAAAACACTTAATGTATGTGTATAAACATATTATTGTAATTAATTAAACTATTACATACATATAAAAATATGCGATCACTGTCGTATTGTTTTCCATCCTAAATATACTTGAACAAGAGAAAAGAAAAAGAAAAAAAATACAAAAAACGATGAAAATCATCTAAACTACTACACGTACGAAAGAAGAAAAAAACTAATAATCTTACATTAAAAATATCTTACATCACATCTTAAATCTACTCTACTACTAAATATTATTATTATTATTATAATTATTATACTACGGATTCCATTGTACTATAAATATAATAATAATAATACCTACCTAGATTATTATTATATATAAAGGCTAATTACTATTGTATGAAGAGACGATGATGATGTTTGAAAGTAAGGAACAAAACTGACAAAAAATAACCATTTTAAAACAAACAAAACAAAAAAAAGAAGATGCTGTTTTTTGGAAAGAATATTTGTGACAAGGACGTTACTTACTATTATTATTATTAAAATAACGATACTGTTATGATTATTATTATTACTGTATGATGTTCAACAAATTTTTACATGTGTGCGTGGTATTTTTTTCTGAGTCACATGATCATGGTTGTTATAAATATTATAAATGTGTATGTATGTGTAAGTATGATGATGATGTCGACGACTACTACTATAACTATAATAATAATTAATAATAATAATAATAATATCTACTAGAAGAATTTTTTTCAAATGGTTCGGTTGATGTTCAAACAAAAAGAGAAGCAATTTTTATACGATTACACTTATAAATAGTACTGGTTGATTGTTGTTTTATTGTTTTATTATTATTATTATTTCTATTGTTTACTATTGTTGTTATTATTATGTTTTAGTAGACTTATGATAATGATGATAAGAGACAAAAAATTGGTTCTAAATGTTGATGTTGTAGACGGGATCATCTTTTGTTGTTAATTTTTTTGTGTTTGTTTATTCTGTGACATTGAAATGCTTGTGTTTTTTAAACGATGATTGAAGAATGGTATAAAAAATATTATTATACACTTAACTACATACATACAATTTAATTATTATTATGATTATTTTACTGTTGTCGTACTGTTATTATTATTATTCATGTATTTTGCGTGTGTTCCATGAACATTTTTTAAAAAAAGAAACAGGAAGATATGAAAAAGCAACAAGAAAGTTACTTATTTTTCATGATGATGCTCGGTTGTTAGGGTCATTTTATAAAGTAAATAATAATAATATGTAGGATTATTATTATAAACGATAAAAATTATTAATTATACAATGAATGATGATGATGATATTTGACGAAAAAAAAGAAAACCTACTTTTTTAGTTTTTTTGAGACGAAACAAAATTAAATACACGGGTTTTTCTTTTGTTTTTCATGTTAACCAACCATATAGATATGTTATGTATAAATTACTTTAGACCTGGTTTACACGATTGTCTACAGAAAACAGAGAAAATCAAGAAAAAATACAACAAGATCTACTCAATAATTACTTAATTTTACAGTTTAATAGGTTAAAACCTTTAAGTAGGATTGTTACTATTACGATTACCATAAAACTAGTACGGACTATTCCGAGTTTAGGAAGAGGGTACCTTCTTATTATTATTACAATAATAATATGTATTTTACCTGATCATCTCACGTAAAAATATAGACATTACCTCCTCTATATAGACACCTTGTTTAGTTTCACTTGATTTCTTTAAAAAGAAAAGTAATGCCCTTTTTTCTTTAAAAAAAATTATCTGTTTTGTGTCGAGTTTCATTCAAAGACAAAAAAATGAAGAAAACTACTTTCAACAATTTGCGTTCATTCAGTACTAAAGAAAACCAACTTAAATCCATTAAAAATATCGAATTCGCCGAGAGTTATTTTTTAATTAATGATCATCATGTAAGATCATCTTAAGTCGTATGATCATCTTAACTATTTCACATACGAGTACTGTATGAAAACCTACAAAATAACTTAGGTTATATGGAAACACAATCATCAAACATTAATTAGTGACGTAAAAAATAACTGTATCATAAAAAGAATTCTAATGATCACCACTTATTGTTCCGATTAGCCACATTTGATCGACAAGTCATTTAGCATAATAATATTATCATACCATCCGCAAACTTTCCATTAGATCTCATGGCTTCATATTGCTTCATGCACCTGTGTCTATTCATGCATACATATACATGGCTATTCAACGTTTTCATGAAAATTTTACCTACCACCCACTCAGAAAAAAAGGGAGCATGCTAATCGTAAAACGGATAAAACGGAGCATATTATTTTTAGTTCGGAGGCATTAGTAGTATTGACCTTTAATTGAAAAGATATTTTTCATTTCTCCATCCAAACCGATTTACTCCTCTGGAAATCTGATACACCGCAGCATCACGTTTCTAATAAACAACTAAAAAACTGTTATACGCTGAAGTTATATGGCAAAAACCATACTACAAGTTATCTGTCTCATGCATGCATTTTTTACATGGAATGTTTAATTGGCGAATAACGTATTCCTTATGTTCCATTACAGGGCGAGTTAAATCTCACACTTGTGTAAGTGGTTGGTACACTTTGTTTATCGCGAACATTTGATAGCATGGGCATGACTAAGTAGCCGAAAAGCATTCCAAAATAATGCGAACATTGACCAGACAAACATTGTTTTGCTCTATAATATAAATAAAATAATTAATAATTCTAACATTAATTTTTGTTCTGCCAGCGTAGAGAATATAACTTTGTTTTTTAGGTAAATCGGTAAATGTTTCTAGACAAGCATATTTTGTTAGAAAAAAGTAAGCCAAAACGAAAACTAAACTAACTCTTACCACCAACATGCAAGCCATGAAAATTTCA